>JANHQD010002294.1:0-32235 GCA_024721195.1 Marasmius sp. AFHP31
CACAAACTATCATGGTAGTGATGCTTTCCTCCGGATCATACATCAATCTACTCTTGAGTCATACTTATAAACACTTAGCGTTACTCGATTTCAGGCCATCTTCTCCGGCTTCGAACGAGAATCCATACCCCCAAAATTTTCCCCTCGGTAAAAACCAGCCCTCGAGCCGATTGTAGTAGACTGATCATCCCCGGGGGCAGCGTGAAATGTTGAAATGACTTGGTGTACGTTCTCAACGGATTTATTGTACCCTGCCCTGACGATAATGATGGTGGGGGCAAGACACTATCGATAGAAAACTGTCAGTTCATCAACCGAGTCGATCAAAGTGGTCCACGAACCGATAACTGGGCAGGAATAACCGTAGGATCGAAAGGAACCGAAAATCCGCCCATGACGAGCTGATAGACAAACACAATGAAAAGAGTCGTAGAGTATACGAGTCCAGACTCGATACTAAGTGAATGAAGGGATGTTAGCAATCAAAGTCCTCGTGAGAACAAATCCGGCGAACGAGAATATACGCGTACACAATCATTATGACCGTCTTGTATTGCGAATCAAGGTCCTTTCCCATAATCTTTCGAGCTTCACGGCTAATCCACCAGATGCGCCCAGCTGGAGCACTCTGTTCAGGCCATGGATTGGCAAAACCAATTTGAACGTACCTGTCATCAGCGTCAAGATGAAATTGAAACACGCCGCTGCAACAAAAGCTGCGCTGTTGACATCATTGGCCAACGTACGAAGAGTCTTTTCGGTGAAGTACCCGACGAGGGCAGGGATACTGGCGCCGAGTAAGATGGCTTTCCGAGTTGGGCGTATTGAGTTCCACCGCCTCGAGATGTACAAATTTAGGCACAATGCGCACCATTGATCGCAAACGAAAAAAAAGGCCAAAGGATATAGAACTAGCTTCCTCGAGTTCCAAACGACGTAGCAGCGATGAACCTTACGGGTCAGGGTCAGGTACTGACCTATTTCGATCAATTCGAATGTCACAGGTCACACGGCCCAAAATTTTCGGAAATTTTTCGAATGGTCACAAGGTCACAGGGGGTCCATTCGAATTGCCCCACCCTGTGACACCTCCGAGCTTGCCAAATTTGGCTTCTCGGGCTCGATATTCGAATTTTTTTCGCCGCGTCACAGGTCACGGTGCGTTCGTACGAATTCCCAATTTCGTATGAACCGGTCACCGGTCACAGGCCATTCGAATTGATCGAAATAGGTCAGTACTACCCCACCGCGTCCTACAAGTGGACAAACTCACCAATGTGAGATCCGCAACCGCACTAGCATCGGCAGCGATAAGATCTTTGAGTTGTGGATACTAGTAAAGTTGAAAACGCACTTCATCAAGTCCACGGCAATGGCCCAAATAGCACTGAACACTCTCGTCAGCGAAGCTACCATACACAAAATTGTACTCACAATCCAGTGTCAATGATCTTATCTTTGAATAAGTCGTCGATAAGGTGATCCAGATTTCTTGTTCTCGCAGCCTCATACTGAAACATGACTTGACGAAATTCCTGCATCGTATATCCCGCGACGTAGAGGGTGTCCAAAATAAACAGCAGAATTGTGCACCACAAATACAGCTTCCGTGCGGCATGAGTCTTCCGACTGCGGGTTAAAACATGGATCGATAACCCAAAGACCACAATGTATATGCCTGTTGGATGGGCTTGAGGCTTTAGTTGGAGAAGATCTAGCTGAGAACGCTTCCAGCTTACCGTAAGTTGCATAAACCACCTGCAGAGCGGAGTACATGGTTGTTAATACCAAAAACACAGGTATAGGGAAAAGAGAGGATCTCACCAGCAGAGTACTCATAGGTAGGATGAATACTTTGTCGAAGGTGAGATATACTGCTGCCGCCGACTCAGTGTCGTTGGATGCCATGGTATAGAAAGCCACTGCCTGGATCTGAGCCGTCTATCGTCTTATATGTGCTCTCACCGTTACCCGAGATATTTGCTGTAGCAGGTGTGATCAAGACGCTCTCGAGCGAATAAGGAGTCGCCTAGTAGGTCAGCCCCCAGCAGTGATGCTCCATTTTCAGCTATTCTAGACAGAGATAGTGTTTGAGATTTTTGAAATGAATGCAGGCAAATACCAAGCACTGCTCACTGTTCTGCCAAGTCATCAAAAATTGGGTCCGATCGCTACGGTAGCGCTACCCAAATCGCCACTCCAGAACGTGATGCCAAGGTCAAAGACTTAGCTTGGACGCGAAACTCACCGCTCAGAATATCCACAACTCCCAGCCATCATTTTAGACCACAGATCCTCGGGGTCTAACGAAACTTAGAAGCGTGCGCTACAACGCAAACCGGAAGGAAACAAATGGGACACAGGTCTGTATCAAACATGTACTTATCTTCCCAGAGTCAACACGCCGGGTCTCGGATTCTAGGGGTGACGAGATTGACGGCGAGATAACAAGGTGTCATGTGGGTAAACAGAAGGCCATGACATTGCAAAGGTTCGGGTGCGAAGAGGACGACGTGGTCTAATGAGGATACACCAAGGGGGTGGCAGGAGTGGTATTTCCGGTCCGAGGTGAGAAGGGGGCCAAGTGTACCTACCAGTACTGACCCAAAATATCAGGTTCCAATGGGTTTCCGAGGCTTCTCGGAGATCTCACAGTGATTGTTCTCCTGCGTCAAACACCTGATAGATGAGTCTAACATATCCAACATACCTCATGTTTGTTGTAGCCAGAAACCGTCCGTTTCCGGGGGAAAAGTAAAATTTATATATCCGGCACATGTTCATACAGTAGCGGCAAAAATTGATGTCCCCCCCCAAATAAGGAAAGGGGCTCCGTAGGCGGGGGATTGCAGTGAAGGCCTGTGGGAGTAGGTCAAAAACACATGGTAGTGCAACGCTTTTCCCTGTACAGATACCGGGGGAGTGCCTGGGCTTGAAAAAAATCTCGACCTCGTACGCTAATTATAGCGCATATTCATGCGGAAACGCAAAATTTTGATGAATCTATTAGTTCCACCGGCATCTGGCCAGAAAATGACCTCATACCTCCGACGTTTGGTCTTAGCGCCTGGAAAGGGGGCTTGGAAGACCCACTGGGCTGCCGAGAATGGAGACTGAAGGATGTCACCTTCTTCATTCTCAGACCCCATAAGGGCAAATGTCACAGTATCTATGGTTTGAGAAGCTGATACTGGGTAATATTGAGGACGTGGCCCGTACAATTATATCTCACAAGATTTCACAAGACCAACAACTTGGATGCTATAGTGGAGGACGAGTCAATGTCAAGTCGTCGAGAGGGCCTATAACGTACGTCATTCTGGCCGGACTCTCCGAAAGAACTCCGAAAGAGGCCGGCGGCAACTGTCTTGGTGAAATAGGCAAAGGGGTGGAAGCTTGTCATGAAATTTTGCGTTTCTGCATGATTATGAAAAGCGCTGTAATAAGAAATTGACACTCCCTTGAGATACATAGCAAATGACAAGCAGTCGAGAGCATTGCTTCTGCTTGATAGACAGACATAGAGCGGTTGAGACTTGAGTCATCGATATCAATGGGCTGCGTGTAGGCAAGGCTGAAGATGCCCTTTTGCACCACCTCAAAGTTCTTGTCCCTCTCTTACAATCAGAGAGAAGCAGTTAGGGACCGTTTCTGGAAGTAGGTAGCCAAGCCCCGGATAGCATGTTAAATACAAGGTTCACCTCTCGGTATTGGATCCTGACCGTCATATCTATTCTCGTTAGCAACATGTGGTCCTGGTCATATTGCGCTCCCATGTATATAACAGGACTCCCGCGACATCCAGGATGGGATGTGTCTTGTGCGAAACATTTCATTCTCGATCTTCAGGCGAGCAGGGCTGTTCTTCCTGATGGTCCCCATACCCCATCAAGCACCTCATCAGCAATGAACTCTAGTTTTGGAGTTCCAGCATCGTCCGTCATAAACAACATTGATAGCGACCGTGCTTTGAGTGGCTCTAGGTATGAGGTATAGACATCCGTCAACGAACAATCCAGATTCCAAAATACCTTCATACGCAGGGAACTTCGTTTGTGGCCTGTGTTGGATCTACCGATTGCCCACCTATCAAGTAGATAAACTCTCAACGCACCCCAAATCACAAACTCGCTTTCCCATCATCCATCCATTGAAGAAAGGTAACGCTTGATAAGTCTATTCGCCGCCTTCGACAAAGTTGAAACTGATCATCATATCCTGCCCGTGGGGCATGCTCATATCGAAGGTGGTCGCGAAAAACACTACTCCAGCATTTGAGGGTGTTGAGTTCGGCACCGTATCGCACGAAGTGTTGCCAAAGCCGAGTAGATGCCATCCCTTGCGTCCGCCGAAGAGACCTCCTTCGTTCAGGGCCCCCGAACCTTGTCCAGAACCTGCAAAGGGAAGTATGACCAATCGCCACAGGAACAGCGGAAGAGATTAAGCGCAGTGCCTACTTGGTGTAACCGCCCATCTCCGCCCATCTTCCCGTAAACCTTTCACTCCCCGAAGGTTCCGATTCGGATCGTGTCTTCCACTATCTGCGGTCGTCACGGATCATCAGCATACTATAACCACAGCCTGGGCATGGACCTGGATTTCTTGAACGTCTCCGTAAACGTGCAGAAAAGACGGATATCCATTTGTTTGTAGCATTGTACATTGGTTATTTGGTCAAAGTAGTCGTAGTACATGAATGATCTTGCTTTCTCAAATGTCTAGGGTGGAACCAAATGGTGTCAAGAGTCGGGAACCTTGCCGCCAACGGGCGGCGCTACCGATAGCTAGCTGCTATACCTACCGTTTTCCTAGACCGAAACGGTAGCTGGGAGATACGAGAGACTCTCGTTGTAACGCCCAGAGGCGGCATAAGAAACATACTAAATATCCTGCCCTAGCCCGGCCAGTTGATGTACAATGAACCGGTATAACACATCGCCTCGATCGTCAGTTGGTAGTGTTCGTCTGTATGAAGGCTGGCTTTGAGAGACTAGTCTATCGCCGTTTTTCGTCGTTGTCAACCGTGGGAAGTTTGTCAATGATGGTGGTAGGAGTAAGACATATGTATGAGCCTTTGAAGGTGCCAACGCCTCAACTCAGCGGTCGTGTCATTCTATATCCTACATACAAGCAGCCAGTACTCAGAGAAACGAACGCACAAATTTCCTGTGCTGGTAAGAATTCGGGTAGACACGTTCAGATCTGGTTGCGAAAATAAACCCTCTGGTACCTCAGTCGACCGATGTCAGGATCAGGCCGGACCGTGGACGGCGATCCGGAGCCTTCCGCAATGCGAGAGAATGGACTGAGGACAAGGGAAGTGAGGAATGAGGAATATAGGATATAACCTGTGTTGATCTAACTAAGGATCTCATAGATACATAGGACTAAATACTAATAGAATAACCAATGAGGGAGCTAATGGAAACACGTAGCAGTCGGGATAGAACTCGTATGGAATAAACATAGTATAGGGGGGGAGTGGCCCAGATCCTCACAACCGACCTGTAACAACGTGAATAAATGTGATGGATAGCATCCGTACTATCACTACTGACGGTTGAATCAAGTCCTGCTTTTGCCTTTGTCAATTTTCTAAAATCAATTCATGGGGATATTACCAACCATGGAGGGTTGGAACTCCGGACTGGAGGTGGATTGACCACGGGATCTTGAGTAATACTGCACAGAGTCCAAATTGTCTGACGGAGGTGTTCCTGTCAATAGCTTCGTTTAGATAGACTAAGACTCAATCAATTCTATACCCATCAACCCTTTCCGACCGCTCCGACCCAAGTTGATACAGTTGAACGATGTCGGTGAATTTACGGATACTTCCCTACCTCCGGAGTGTGTTTCCACTAATTTAGAGGCTGTAGGAGTTTGGGGTCTGATTCGTGCGCTTCATTGAAGACTTTTTGTCTGCATTTATATGTGTGAATGGGACCGGCGTGGACAGTGGAGGTGTCCGTTGGCCTCCGCGTTGACGGAGCCATACTTTCGGAGCTCTCTGATCAGACCGATTACCGCCACCCTCTACACTATGTTTTTATTTTATGATACACATTTCGTACTTGCCTCCTTTCTCCCTTGATCACACCACTTCTTCCTTTATCTTACCTCTCGTCCCTTTCTCACTTTCTAGTTCTCCAACACAGAGATCGCTCTGGTATCCTTACTATCCAAAAAACAGCCAACCTAACATTCACAATATACAAGGTCTTATGTGCCACGCTTGACCTATTTCTTCATTTCCCTTCTATTCTCGGCCCTCAGGCGACCAGGCAGGATTGTTCTTCCGAATATTACCCACGCCTCCGTCAAATACTCCATCAACATTTAACTCCAGTCGGGGGGTAACAGGGTCGACCGTCATAGACCAGACGGCAAGGGCAACCGTGCTTTAGATAGAATTAGAGATGAGGTATAGTCGTTCGTCAACAAACACTCACTTGTTTCCCTGATGGTCCAAGATACCCTCATGCACCGGGAATTTTGTCTGAGGCCTGCATTAAACGCTCCAGTTGATCAACCGTTAAGCCGTTTACGACGAGAGAAAACCTCGACGCACCCCAGATTACCGACCCGTTTTCCCATCATCCAGCCATTGACGAAAAGTAGCGCTCGATAAGCCTGTTCGCCACCTTCAACGAAATTGAAACTGATCATCACATCCTTCCCTTGTGGGATGGCCATGTCGAAAGTTGTAATGAAGAATCCCACGCCAGTATCTGAGAGTGATAGGTTTGACACCGTATCCCAGGAAGAGGTGTCAAAGCCGGGTAGATGCCATCCCTTGCGTTCGCCGAAGAGGCCTCCCTCGTTCAAAACTCCCCGAACCTTGTCTGGGAAACTGCAAGGGGAAGTAGATTGAATCACTACAGAATTAGCGAATAAAATCGAGAGCGGTGCCTACTTGGTATAACCGCCTATCTTGCCCTGAACCTTCCATTCCCCGAAATTTCCCGCGTTGAGCTGGAAGCCACGAACTCCGCGAGGGCATTTCATGTCATTCCCGCCTGTAGTATAGTATCATCAATTTCGAATTGAACAAGCGGATATTCATCATACCGTTTGCTTCGTTCAAACCCATGTTATCCTTGTGGACATTATTTGAGCTCCAGTGATCAGACGTGGAAACTGGTTCGAATACCTGAACGATCGTGATAACATTATCTTCACCTGACTTCACGGAACCCTCGGGGAACGTGAAAACCTCGTCAGTCTCCTCGATGAAATTTCTATTATTTGTTGAGCTAGTATTGTGGATTTGTTAAGATGAACGTTGCGAGAAGTGGTATAACCCTCACTTTCCAAACGAGGTGTTGAGGAAAACGTTGTTGAGCCACACGCTCGCAGCAAACGCTACAGCACGGTTAGCGGTGCATAAAAGCACCACAATAGCAGAAGACGCACCTTCGCCTCCGTTGATGGACAAGTTCACGCTCTTCTCGTTTCCAGTCCCTTCGAAGTGGCCCCTCCAAAGGACAATGCCCTCGCAACTTGGGTGGAGCCGTCAGCAACAAATTACGAGGAAAAGACCTCAGTGAAGCACTCACAATCCATAGTCACATCCATACAACACCCGCTCATCCCCATACAACGGTTTCTTGGGAATGTTCGTTGTCGTGTGGTTCGCCAACACCCAGCCTGAATCGTCGAATTCACTTGAAACTTCCGGAAGGGAGTCCATGAACTTCCACTGGTCCAGCTTGGGCAACGTGATACCACCAACACCACCCAGCGAGTCCATCGTCGTTTTGCTCTCATCCACCATTGAAATAGTCCCAGCAACCCAAGAGGTAGGAAGCAACGAAGTCGCCTTCGTTACCATCTGCCCGTTCCAAGTAATCTCTCGGATACTCTTTGGCGCGACGACCGTAAGTGATACCTCCGATGCCCCCTCTGAAACGTTTAAATCTCCTCTCAATACCAACTGATCTCCATCGATCTCAGCAGACCGAACAAGATACGGCCCACCTACCAACACGCTCTCGTTCGTCCCGATGCTCCAGAAGTTGGCGAAATCCCCTTCACCTGCTATCGTTGGTGCCCAGAAGGTATCAATCGTATCGGAGTCGGCGTAGAGGATGAGTTGGGTATCTGAGTCGTAGATAGTGGCTAATCCCTTGACACCTGGGAAGAGTTCGACGACTGTAGCGTTTCCGTTGATAGGCTCGTTTTGGAACTGAATATCTGGATTTCCAGGTGAAGTGATTCCAGGTGTGGGGGTGCCAGTGAGATGAATAGCAAGGGAATGTGACTGATTGGAGTCTCCATGAAGGAGAAGAACGTCCCGCCCGTCAATGACACCGGCGAAAAATATCTGAGCTTCGGAGTAGAGAGCTGTAGAGTTAGAACCGAAGGCGTAATCGGTGACAATTGTCTTGGATTCGCGCCCAGAAAGGGTGATGACCGTGAGTAGCTGCATCTCGTTTCCGTCTGCCGTGGTCACGTTGAGCTTGAACTCCGAGGTGGCGCTGTGCGAAGGTGAGAACGTGACGGTATTCACCTGATAGGGAAGAGACCTCACGTTGAAGTAGAATCATTCTGTCTCACAATCCAAAAGCTCGCTCTTGAGTCAGGATTTCTCAGAAGGGTAACAAACGCCGGAGGAGTATCGTTGACCGTTATCACAACCCCCTCGGCCAGATTCGTGGAAGTATCGCCAATCCAATCCGTTTTGTAAAACTCGGGGGAGCTACGAAGGAACATTCCTTGACGTTTGAGCTCCGAGTATTTTGTTGTCAACATACGCGATTCCGTGATCTAAACGTAAACTAAGTGAGTATTTTGGACTCGAAAATTGGGAGGTACTCACTGCTGCTCCGTAGTCATAAGATGTGTATACGCCACTGCAGAAGAACATGAATATAGGAAGGCTTTGATCAAAGTCGAGTTAAACGTACTGAAACGGAATGGCGCCCCATGATGTACCGCCATAAGTCATGTAATAGCTGATTAATTTTGCATTTGACGCCCACAACTGGAGATTGAACACTGAAAGGTACTCCGCGCCGGTGAGTTCACGACACCCCTCATACCCTATCCCACTATCTGAGAAAAACGTTCAATGTAACGATATACGGAGTTTCGCACCAGGTGACGTTGGGCCCCATGGGTCGAAAGAACCAGATTGGAACTCTGTGGCAATAGGGTTAAATCTCGGTGCTTGATGGCTCGCGAGCAGATCGTCCTCACCAGGACTGTACCATGGCTGAGAAGGATTGACGTCCTCGTGATACTGATGCCAGTCCAGAGGAACCGGCTGCCAAACATCGGGATGCGTACAATTGTAGCGTTGAGGATAAGCGTCCATACTGTTGCAAGATTATTAAAGAAAACGGGAAGGGCAGAGTACGATTTGCTTACCCGTAGAGATCTACTGCGCCGGTTCCATTGATGAAGTTCCTCTTCGGACCAGGATCATTGTATGTCAACGGGACGACAATTCCACTGCTAGGAGCACGATATACGGCTTCAAGCTCGACGAAGTAGGTGCCACCTATGATTTGGGAGTGTTCGTTATCTAAAAAATGCGATTATTGTCAGAAAAATGGATCATGTCGAATTGATAAAAACCTGCCTATTTGTATCGCAATAACTGGTCCTCCCTCCGTGATTTGGTTATCTCTCGTACGCTCGATTATGCCGTCGATGTAGTCCTGCCATGCGTCTCGCCAATCACTGGCGTTCGTGCGAAGTTCTCCTGCCAGTTCAGTTGTTGTCCAGTGGGGGACACCTCCCGCTGTAGTCTCGGCGTTGATGTACTGGATAAACCGTTTACGCGTTAACTTCCACATGCTCAGCGTACAAAAATAGTGGGCTTTCTCACTGGTCCTAAGGGGTGTTTTTCGTTTTAGAGCGAGGTCCTCGACCTTCCATATGGTTCCGACATACCTGGACGAAGTACTATAGTAATACCCGCTTCCTTTCCCGCATCGTACAAGGGCTGCAATGCTCTGTACCCTTCAAAGTCCACTACGCCGCGAGACGGATTGATAAGACCCATATGAACGTAGACGCTGACGCTGTTGAGTCCCGCTGCCTTAAACTTTTGTAGTATGTCAAGCCATAGGTCGGGTACCGGTAAACGGAAAGTATGAAATTCGCCAGAACTGCGATTTCCATTGAGGTTCAGAAGGAATAGACAAGTAACATTCATACGCACTGTAAGAAAATCCTTTGGTCCTTCACCAAGAGACTGTAATTGTCAAACCGAACTTGGTCTGTGTAATCTGGGGCACGAGCAAGTAGCCCGACATAATCCAACACATTTGAACCGATTTCTGATGCCGTTGTCGCGACTGCCGTCGCGAGAGAGACAGCGATCACTCCCAACAAACGACACATACGGTTTTGCTTGAGCTTCATTCCCTTTTGCGCGGTCTGACGGATGGAGGGAGATAGTGCTTGGGATGAGGGGTCATTTCATGTTTTCAGAATAGAGATTATAAGTTCCCGTGGCAAGAAGCTCTCGGAGATTTGGAGAAAAAAAAACAGGGTACTGTCTGGTGACCTCATTGGGATGATGAGTGCAGCAACAAAGCTCAGGAGTATGCACGCGAAGCGCGGAGGAATCGGGACCGCCGGGCCGTTTTGACAGCAGGCCGTAGACTGAAGCGGTCACGGGTGAGGCGCCTCTCACCCTCAAATGCGATCCCCCGGGGGGAAAGGGAATTCCGAACTGGAGGAAGGATGTCATTTGCGAACTACCGTGGGGATCCATATCAAATTCCCTGTCTCGCCATGAATATTAGCCCGGAGAAGTATAGTACGCTGTAGATGTAATATTAGCCCTAAGGGAAATCGGATTCAGGGTTTGCGTTCCTCATCCGAACCACACCGCCAAACTCACGCGGTATTCTAACTCCCGATCGGTGGACTTCCAGATAGCAGCCATCGAGGTTCTCAGTCACCTCCACCCAGCTCCAAAAATACCACCTCCACCGTACTTGTTCCTGCCAAAATCCAACATACTAACATTTCTATCACTCAGAGAGCAACCTCAGACTGCCTTATGTCCCAGTGTGGTTGATCAAACGGGATCGAGCTTAACCTCTTCTCGCCACTGCTATTAATCATCTCAAGATAGGAAATTGCCGCTTTTTCGTTGCCGCTGATCAGCGCTGATAGCTATACCTTGTCCCACACGCACAGCGAGTGCTCTAAGCTGAGGGTTCCCACCTCTTCACCGTCCCATCCTAATCACTGACCATGTCAGCAGCTATTTGCCATAAACACACGCATACATGCGATGCATCTTGATCTCGAACCATCACCGTCTCCGCAGAACCCGCGAGAAACGAACTATCACATCTAGCAGAAGAATCGGTTTTCGGGCGCCGTCCATAATAGATAGTTTGCGGCGCTCGAGCGCTCGAAAAATCTTGATGCGGTGCACGGGCGGTTCGAGAAATCTGGTGCGTGGGGCCAGGTGGGGCCCACCAAAAAATGACGTCAACAACTGATTTTCAGCCGACCGATCACCATGACCGAAAATTGTCGAAAATTGAGCGATGTATAACTCTTGAGGGATGGTCCAAAAGGATGCAAGGAAAGTTTAGAAGGAGGTTCCATCACCCTAGTATGTGTGCCCACCATCAGAGCTCTTGGGCTGCATGGACAGAGGGAAAAGATGCTTATGTACAGGCATTGTGTGCACGCACCAGATTTTCGGGAACGCCCGTGCACCGCATCAAGATTTTTCGAGCGCTCGAGCGCCGCAAACTATCTAATCAACTGATTATCCTTGGAGATACCCTCGCGAGCCGAAATAAACCTCCGACACGCGGCAACGATGGCATGACATTGGGTCGCACGAGAGGTGATAGAACTCCACACATATATCTCGATAAAATGGGTGTCTGTCGTAGTAGGGGGGACATGAAGTCCGTCTGTAATCTGAGTTAGTATTCCTTAAGGCCCATAGGAGGTGGACTCAATCTACCCCTCATTTGTTCGGAAATCACAGAGCAATTAGAACGATGGCCCAAACACCAGTCCTCCTTCCGATACATTGCCGAACAATAGATGTCATGTGAACACCCAAGACAGCAAGTATATCTTGTAGCGAAGGGCTATAGGGAGGAATCCTCTTTCTTCAAGGGACACTCAGGAGGAAAGGCCAATCAGCCAACCAGCATGATGAAGGAAGCCCATCCAGCTCGTCATAAATACATAGCTCGCGATAGTCTCTCACCTGGCACCGTATCGTATTGAATACTACTCCTTTATGAATGGCATTCGACCACGTCTTCCCAACCCAAACGGTCTCTCGGCCTCTCCCAGACTTGTAAGGTTTGGAGAACGCTTGATAAGCGAATGGACCACATTGTGGTAGACCGGAAATACTGTGATCTCATCAAGAACTCTCGCAACTAGCTCATAGAGCCAAGTCGAGTCGACGCCATCACAAGTGCCCAGAATATGCCCTTCTGTGATTTCTTCAACCTCGTGAAACCGCTCGTCGGCAAAGATGAGCGCATCGAGTATCTCAGTGTCAATAACGATTCGAGCTGACGATGGCGTGATCAGATGAGAGTGGATTGTCCAAAGTGCCTGCAAGGCTAGGATGTGTGTGACGAAACTCTTCGAAATCTCCGCCGGCGAGCATTGTCGAAGCGGCTTTTGGTTGCGGAGCAGAGTGTCGAGGATATCTGTTAGCAAGGAAAGCAACTTCTTGAGGTTACGTCCTTGGAGAATCAGACTGATGTCGCCGAAGCAGTCGAAGGGCCGGACAATGATCTCAACGAGACTCATAAATTCGTCGAGCTCTTCACAAGATACTCTCCGTAACGTGGATGCTCGGTTACTGAGATTTTGAATAAGTATGGCTCCAAGACTATAGTCCATGTGGTGGAGGGATGAAATTTAATTGGAATAGTTGACGATGCTCGTGGCGACTTCACTCCATATGGCGAGATTCTTCAGTGCTTTGGTCAACATTCCCCAAAGAGGGTGATCTTGGTCGAGCCTGAGTAGGAAGACCGAGCCGGACGAGCGGCATCCGCTATTGTTCACCATAGGACCTGTGGGTGGTAGTCTCATGATCAGCTCCATGTTCTCTTTCAGCTTCCTACGGACCCGTCAATCACCACTAAACACAAATCTCCGGGCGTAGGAGCGACGGAGATTTGTGTTTAGTGGTGATTGACGGGTCCGTAGGAAGCTGAAAGAGAACATGGAGCTGATCATGAGACTACCACCCACAGGTCCTATGGTGAACAATAGCGGATGCCGCTCGTCCGGCTCCTTGAACTTGTGTCATGTTAACATCCAACTTGAGCGTCACAGGATTCAATATTACTCCTAAATATCATTATAATCCGAAGTGGGTTATAACTGAATGTCGGATTCTTTTCCAGGACCTGGGCGAGCACGAGACTAGTGCAGAGCTTCCAGAAACCAAACTTCTTCAGGAAATTACGTGACACATTTTGAACTCTTACCACCATCCTCAATCCCAATTCAGTTTATCCTTACAATACCCACAACGAGAGACAGACCGCTGCCTGTACACCTGAAGTCGCAAGTCGATATTCGTGCCGTACCAGTAACCCCGACTGCACACAGTGCTTGGTTATTGATTCAAGCAGTAGTGAGCTTTTCAAGTTCGTATATTGTTGTAGCACACTTTCACACAAGTTGGCATGAGGAGATAATGAACGAGCTCATCAGAAGATGCTTGACATGCACTGACAATACCACCGGAGCCGAACCAGATTCATCATTCCGAGACTTTTGATCTCTTACCACCATCATCCCTTCGTCTCGCTTGCTAAAGGAACTCCGATGGCCCGGTGCGTAGTCGTGTCTTATCTCATCGTTTCTACTCCTGAGGCGCTCAAACTAGTTCTAAAGACAAGCTACTATCATGGCCGAGGAAGACGTAGGGCTAGACTTGGCGAAATATGCTGGATACTTTGCCCGCGCTTTGTCGCGATTGCGATAGTTCTTCATGGGGAATGCGGGTCGGTTCGCTGGAAGGCCTTGCTTTTTGTGATGTGCTTGATCCTGTTCCGTCTACAATTACCCAGTATTTTGATCATCCCTGCCTCAGTTACCCTGTAGACCACGCCCTCGGCGAGATGCGTACACGAACTCTCAATATTGAAGTCACTCGTCTTCGGAAGATGGTTCACTGCGAAACTTGCGACTTCAAGCTTCTCGGTTCTTTGCGTAGGCTTCCGCTGCTTCCAAGACAAGAATTCCACCACTCTCGGAGTGAACCTCCCAAAACTCATTGACCACTGGCATCTACTCTCAACATCCTCTCCAAGAAGACAGTCACTTGCAGACTGGCCCATCGGTAGTTGAGAGTGCAAGAACGCTTACACTATCGTGATCAGTATTCTCATGGCACTTCGCGAGCTGTTAGACGATCCGGTTCTAAATCAGACCGTTATCGATTCTGGTAATCTTGACACGCTCTACGTTGCTCACAATTGGTTCTACGAGGTCGAGGAGCTCGACAACCAAGCTCAAGTCAAGTGTTCAGACCTTCAACCGCGTCGCGGCCTATCTCGTGTATCCTTCTGTCGCGGCGGTGCATTATCCTCTGCAGAACTGGGGTCAAAATTGAATGATTGACTTTGCGGGTATGGGTAAGTTTGAAGAGCCTCGCCTCCCTCGAGCTTTTCTAGGCTCCAGTAGGACAGTAGAACTTGGTTTGGAGTATCATACTGTAACGTCCCACTTCAAAGATTGTACCTCATTTGGTATCACTACTCTACAGAATCTCGAGCTCTGAGGAGTCTACGCCAGTAGTGACTGTGTATTGATGCATACTAAAATCTTGCCTCGTTGTGACTTCGTGAGATGTCAATAACCATCTCTTCCTCGATACGCGACATTGGGGCCACTGTACACACAGTTGGAGCATCAGGAACAACGCCCCTCTCCCCCATGTCCCTATCAATGTTTGCCTTGATGATAAGGAGGGTTGGAGCAATTCCCTACCACAGAACGGTTGTCAGAGAATATAAAACTTCAAATAAACGTCTTGGGTGCTTACCGCGATTTGAATGACAACCGAGGTCATCTCTGTTCCTTGATGGAACATTCTATATACAACGAAAAGAATCCATGCCGCGACGTAAAGTGCACACGATTCTACCCTGATAACCTTACTATCAGTTTTGCCACGATACAAGCCGGTGCTGAGTAACGAAGTGTCTTATACTACGAGTACCCACAGGAGTGTCACCACCGTACGAAACCACCCTGGAGATCTTGCAGTACCGGACCGTAGGATCCTGGAAACTACGGAAAGATCCCTGACGTTAGTCAAACATGTTCGGAATCATTTGAATGGCAATCACCAGTCATAGTTGTCAAAGTTACATTGACCAGAAGGTGAAGGCAAATGCAGGATACGGCGAAATTTCGAAACCACCGTGCGTCGGAAAGAAGTGAACCTTTAATGGATGCCTTGGGTCGGATTTCGAACGACATTTGAGTTCCATAGACCAGAAAAGCTAATATCGCTGTTGTACCTGTGATATATAATTAAATCAGGTGCTCTCCACCGAAACTTTGCGGTGGTGGGGACGCACCGTCAAGTATAAGGCAGCATACGACTATGGTGATTGCATATCTTTTTCTTCTCCATCCGCAAATGACGAAGCATCGAAACACCTGCCATTGAGAGTAAAATCTGGAACAACCTTCTGAAAAGCTTCCTCGGACCGACCAGAATGATATCGACGATCAAACTTGTTTACAGTCCCGTTGTTTTTAGTAACATAACTTCGACAATGTGGCATCTCACCTTATGAAAAAGAGGATCACAACCCGACAGATGCTACAGAAACAACCTCAGTTAGCTTCAAAAATGGTGCTTCAGAGACCTTACTCCAAAGCTACGAGCGCAATTCCAGTCTTGAGCGCACACCCCAGCTTCACGATGGTACAGAATGCCACCCTCGTACTGAGAACGTCCCACACAAGACTGATCGGTGCTCCAAACGAGGACAGAACAAAGAGATAGATGAGTGATATCCGGATTAATCGATGACCACCGTCTTTGACCTCTCGCTCTCGCCTCCTCAAGATCACAAGGCCTACTCGGAACAGCAAGACATTGAGGCCAAATAAAAATAGATGAACCTGGATAGCAGACTTAGTCGTATAACACTGCACCACGCAAAAACGAAAGTTAACTCACCGAGGAGACGATGATTGGGAGTAGGATACCATACTTATATTGCTCCTCCGCAAAGGCCTTGCCTATAGTACTAACTTGGACGACTGTCGACGACATGGTGGGCGGGTGGAGCTTTCTGGAATTACAAAGTGAGTGTTGCTTCTTATATATCCAAATGAAGACCTAGCCAAGATCCTGTGTCTGCTATCTTCGTCGACTGATTGTGGCTGAACGTCTGTGATCCTGGTCAGTACATATAGTTAATAATAGTACCTCAGCATAAATGACACGACCCCAACTTGTTATCATATTGATAATTGACAAACTCAATAGTATTCGCGTGGCGACTACCGCGGCTTACCACGGACGAACGATGTCACAACGACGTTCGGCCACTGCGATCATCGTGGCAAAAACGCTACAAAAACGCCCTATAACTATAGAGCAACGTTGACTCAGTGCTCCTGATCGCGAAAGGCACCGCCATAAGATTCCTTGCCCAGAGGTGAACTACCAAATTGAACAACATATCTGAACATACGTAGTTGAACGGGGGGATTGAACATAGTAGACACAGGTCCAAGTATACTTGAACAAGAACAGATGGGTATGGTTATTGAACAGGTATTTGAGCAAAAAGAAGTGTTGGTTGAGGGTAGGTGTCTGGGCTCAGGTTGGGCAGGTGAATTGAGGGTGCAAGTGAGTTAGGTAGCAGGAGGAAGTTGTCAGTCTACGTCGTCACCTCGAGAGCAAAGATGGGGCTCACCTATGGAAGCTAACCACTATACTCTGTCATCTTGTTTTGTATTGTCTTGCCCAATGTTCATGTCCACCTGTCGCAAATATATGGGCATTCATCGCCATTTGCTTGAAAAGAGAGAAAGAGACTTACTTCAGGAAGGGCTGGAGCCTGAGGGGAAGGAGTATCATGGTGGTGGTACAAGCCTGAGCTAGCATAATTTGTCTGTGTTTATGCACGGCATTGTTGAGTGGTGGGAATTTTTCGAATTTGGGTGCTTGTCTTGCATACTGTACCATTTTGAGATGTTCGACACATCACAGGTCACAGGGGTCCAAATTCTGTTGAAATATCACAGGTGTCACAGGCTCCAGGCCAATGTGTAGTGATGTCAGGGCAGGGCACTTGCCCCAGAACCCTGCCTTGCCTTGCTGTAACATGCCCAATTTCTAACCCCTACAGACCCCCATCTTTTCCCCTTATTATGCACCCCTCTATACCCTTTTCCCACTCATATTCACCATCTCCACACGTTCTCTTTACTTGTCAGGCTCCTGGTCACTCATCCTGGGACCCCAAAAACTCATATTGGGACCCCAGAAGATTATATCGGGATCCCAACAGGCAGTCTGGGATCCCAACATCCATACCCACAACCCTCTTTCTTGTATTAGAACTACCCGTGGTGTGATCTGATGGTCCCAATATGACTCCCACAGCCTCTGACTCACTCTGACTCATATTTCTACTCTGTATATTACCTATTCTGATCTATAGCTTTCTCACACTGAACTAGTATATAAAGTACATATAGAACTTCCATGTACTTTAGTTTGGTTGTATTGTCCTCTTATCCAGTCTATGTCTATCAAGCTTTACTAGCTGAGTATTCTCTATGTCTGTGGCGTACTAACTGTCTCTGTGAATAGCACATCACATCCTGACAGGTGCACTCATCAACTAGGGTTATAGGATTGTGCCCTCTTTGATTTGTGACTGCCCACATACCCCAAAGGGCCCTCTTCTCTCTTTTCTGTCACTTGCGGGAGCTTGTGATAGTGTCTCTATCCCTTTCCTCTGCTTGCGGGAGCTTGCAGAACTCTTTCTCTCCACTCGTGCGACCCTTGTTCAGGTGGTCCTGAGCTCGGACCCGAGTTTCCGCCAACCCAGTCAAGGAAAACCCGAGGTATCGGCTTCTTTTGGCATTCACATATCCTGACAACCCTGAAATCTCTCACGCCAGGACTGGATTTCGGCCATCAGAAAAGTGGTCCTTACACTTGCCCGGGGCTAGCTTTGTCACAATTCCCCCTATTTTCCCCTGTCAAGCACCCACATCCACATTGAGCGCTAAACCATCAACTTGACTCACCCTGTTTCCCCAAACATCTGACTCAACTCTATGACCTGAATGGGCCAACTCACTACTCATTCACCATGACTCAGCAGGCCTATTACCATCTGCGACTCATTATCCATGACTCAGCAGCCTGACTCACAATCCCAAAACCACCCATCCCTGACTCCTCCCTGCCAACTCACACAGATACTTTATGACTCATTCTGACCCATAACCCAGTATAAAAGACCCACCATGTACAGCACAATTCCTTAGCTTAACCACTTGGTCAATCCATAGTGAACATAGCAGAACAGACTTGATTGAGTGACTTGAGGGGCAACTGCGGTTGCCTTCCTGACACTTGGTTAAGCTCTTTTACCCTCACCTCACTCTCAAAACCAACCAAGAATAAGTGAACCCCTGAACAACAACCATACTGGTGTCCCAGAACCCTCGAATCGAGTTCATATGCAAACCAGAACCCAACAGACCCCAAGAATACTTCTACCCAACTCGATTTACCAGACCCAATGAAACCACAGCCCTCAGACTTGAATCCTTCGTCTCAAAGACCATCCTAGAAGACCCCCAGTACCTGCACAACAAGTGGTTGTGACTACACCATGCCATCTGGTGGAATGAAGGACCAGGTCAAGGAATATGGTTCAGTTGTTCTTCAAGAAGTATGCCCACTGATGTTTGTCTAATTTGCCACTGTATATCCAGTAGACTTTTTCACTGTATTCTCTGTACAGTAGGTAATAGTGCCCGTTGATGAGCGTGATTCGTTCCAAAATGATGATTGGGGTTGATGCCCTTCCTGCTGGGGTTCCAACTCAAGAAGGGTGCTTAGAGTCAGGAGGTGGGAAGTTTTCAATGATGGGCAACATCTAATAGGCGATATAGATGTGGGTGCCATAGTTCTTGAGGTGATTGGTTCTTTGGGGGAGAGTCATCTTCATCAACTACACGACCATAGACAAGGTTTTGGTCAGTTACATGGAATTGGGTAAGGGGTACTGTTTTTGAGATATAGATTTTGGTACAGTCTCCTTCAAGGTTGTGAACTATTTGGAGAAGGACGTATTCACTGTAATGTGTGTTGTATGTTGGGAATAGTAGATGGAACCCTACGTCTCTCTCTTCTGCACAAACCACACACATCATCGGAAGAAGATACTGTAGAATGACCTCCCACACTGGAAAACCCTCCCACTGGTCCCTCCAACATGTTGTCAACAAAGACGGAAACAAAAATAGAGATGAAAACAGAGATCCCAAAGGGAAAAGAACAAGCAGAACCCAGAGAAGTAGAACCACCACGTCCCAGTACCCCACCAAACGATTTAGATGGATCGGGTGATGAACAAGGAAGTGATAATGGAAGGAGCAGTGACAGTTGAAGATCCACTAGCATGGGGCGAAAGGAACCACTGAACTTCAAGGAAAGGGGAAGGAAACCGGACATCTTCACTGGAAAGAGGGAAGAACTTGAAGACTTCCTGATTGAATTCAGAAGATATCTTTGCCTCAACAAGGCCATCTATCCAAGCAAGTCCAACAAAAATGATCTTTTTCTGTTGTTTATCAAACATGTGTTGGCACAACACCAAACACAGGATGCAATTCACTGTAATTCCATGGGAATTACACTTGAATTATGCTGGAATTTCTTATTGAGAACCTTTGGAGTTGATAGGTATTTCCACCAAGTGTTATACAAGAAATACATTTGGTACAGGCTATAAGATATTAATCCAAGTGTATCTACAGTGGAAAGACACTGAGAAATATTTATCAAAGATGTCTGTTTGTTCCATAGCAACCATCCATTTCTCTGCGTTCCTTATTCTCATTATTTCTTCCGGCTTGACGTAGAAAAAGAGGCCCGTTACAGGAAGCCGAGAACCGGATTGGTTGCAGGATGGAGTCTAGTAAGATAAAAAAGAACCGTCGAAGTCATTCCATCCTTGAAGGCAATTTTGTTGGACAAGTATTCAGTACATATGCCTCCAGAAGAAGGTTCACCATCAAAAATGGTGAGAGGAACAGAAAAAGGGAGAGACATAATTTTTCCTCGATGGTTGCCATAGGCTTCTTCTTTGGCGATAAATGAAGCAGTTGCACCGCAGTTGATCAGGGTTAAATGAGCGAGAGAAAGCATAGTTGTATTGATGATAAGAGAGTTCGAGGATTTAGAGGACATAACTTCACTGCCAGACGGTACAGAGGCTACAGCATGCATTGACTTGGATTGCGGAATTTTGAGGCTCAGGTATCTGAGGTCTCCTCCTGAGTCTCCTCAATGTTTTCTGACCCTTTGTGGTCAGAACCTTCCAGGAAGTTGTTGAGATGAACCAAATGGCCTTGTCCTTCTGTGATTTCCACCCACACAATATCCAGGTCGGGGAGTTCAGCGAAAGAATGAGCTCCTCGAGCGATCTGATGATTGTGGGGGCAATGCGGGATGAAGTGATCGGGGCTGCCTGTCCTAAAGCACTAGACGCTAAGACTTCAGATACAGAGACGACGGCAGCAGAAGTCAACTAGCGGAGACGACGATAAAGATGGCAGAGACAGCAAGCCGAGAGCAAGAACAGATAAAGGAACTGGTCCCAATGACAAGAGGTCAGGATGAGGGACCAGGTGTAAACTACCTAGCTTATATACCAGGATATGAGTCATGCAAGAATAAAAAAAGATAATAGGGAACAAGGGGAAAACAATAGTAGTCCAGGTATGGAATAAGAACTAAAAGAACAAAGGGAATAATGGATGGGATCAGTTGTGAAGATGATGTGAAAGAACAAGGATGAGGAAGGAAATGATGTGAGTGATGTGGAAAAGGGAACTGGGTATCTGGTAGGCGTCAAAGTAACAAACAGGCATCAAAAGGGGAGTGGGTGCTAAGAAAGGAAAAGATAGGGGGAAAATCGGCACTTCATGACATTACCTCCCTTCTAGGATTCATTGTCCTTGATGACTAGGTTCCTTCTTGGTAAGCTGGTCCTGCTGCAGCGGGGAACTTCTTGTGGAATTGCCTAACTATTTGAGGGGCGTCCTTCCAGTTCTGTGCAGGTTCCCAGGTGTTTTGCAACTCCAAATAACCCTTCCACTTCACCCGATATTCTAGCTGCCTCCACATGTACTGGCTGTCCACGACATCCCCCACCTCGCACTCTGGTTCGTCTTTATCCTCCAACTTGATAGGTCCCAGCCGTTCCAGCAGCAGCCCATTTACTAGGTTACCTTTGAAAGGATAGAGTTTGTCGACATGGAAAATGGGGTGGTGCTATTCCAGCTCTTCTGGTAGGTCCAATTGGTAGTCCAGGTCCCCAATCTTCTCCAAAATCTTGAACGGGCCCAGACTCCACTTGACTGCTTCAGCCTGAAATATGATCCATCCAGCCAGATGAAGTCTCCTACACCAAACTGATGAGCTTTCCTTTCCCCCCGTTCGAAACCCTCGTTCATATGCCATTTGGTTAGGTGCAGTGCCACGCCCGCATCCCGCCTGACCTCTCTTGGAATGTCAATGCAACTTTCAACCTCGGGGATACCAGACCTCCTTCCTACAGGGATGTTGAAAAGGGGGAGGTAGCTGTAAAGGAGCTCAAATGGAGAGAGGCAGTGAGCAGAGTGGGTGCAGGAATTTAAGACGAACTCAGCGAGGGGCAAATATTCTGACCAATCATCCTGCTGGTGATTTGTATACAGCCATGGGTATTTTTCGACCTCCTGATGCTCTGTCAGTCTGTCCATTGGCTTGAGGGTGGTATCCTGAGGTGAAGCTGCCTTTGATTCCAAGTCGCCCCAGAAGTGCCCTCATGAGTTTGGCATTGAACTGGGGTCCCCAGTCTGACATGAAACACATTGGCAGGCCATGCAGACAAAATATTTCTTGGTAGTAGAGGCATTGATGTTACTGGTACAAGGAATGGCATGGACTTGCTTGGTGAAGAAGTTGGTGCAGACAAGGATAGCGTTGTATCCGTGAGAGGTTGGCAGCTGGGTAATGAGGTCAACTCCTACTTCTTCCCAAGGTCCCTGTGGCACATCGAGTGGCTGAATTACTGAGCAGGGTGACAGTGAAGCTTCTTCCAGGCACAGGTGTCGTATCCTTCCACGTACTCATCAACAAAGGATTGCATGGTGGGCTACCAGAAGTGGGTATTGACCAGGTCTAGTGTTCCATGGAGTTCGGGGTGTCCTGATGTAGGGCTGTCATGACACTGGCGCACTACTTCCTTGCACAACTCATTGCCTGGGGTAACATAGACTCTGCCTTGGTGATACACCAACCCATTCTCCTCTTCCCATTCCAGCAGTCTGTTGACCAAACGGAATGGGCCCTGCACTTTCAGATCTCGTAATCCTTCCAACACCTCTGCCACTCGTTCTGAAGCCTGTCTGATCTGTACCTCCAGGGGGCTTACCAGGCCTGTTGCTGCAATCCTTAGGAATACTTCAGGTCCCAGGCCAATCTGCTGTCAGTTGTCATTGCTGTCTGGGACTTGGTGAGCACCCATTCAGGACAGAGGGTCTGTGAGGGTGTTAGCTTTGCCTGGTCGATGGCCTGGAAGGAAGTGAAAGCAGGACAAGTACAGGGCCCACTGGGCCTGTTGTCAGCTAAGGTTCTGAGCAGTTCTCCAAAATTCTAAGTTGGAGTAATTGGTGAGAATTTTGAACAGAGAGGGGAGACCTTTAAGGAAATACCGCCAATCTTTCAGTACGTCTATAATAGCAAGCATTTCCCTGTCATAAATCTCATGGTTCCCCTCAGCAGGTTGCATAGAGGCCAAACAGAAAGCGATGGGGTGCCAGAGTCCATCTTCCAGTTTCTGCAAGAGAACTCCCCCAGTTGCATAGCCAGAGGTGTCTACTTCTATCCGTGTGGGTTGATCCAGGTGCCAGAGCGTGAGGATGGGTGCTGAGGTAAAAGCAGTGTGGAGTTGATCAGAGGTGTCCTGTTGCTGGGTCCCCCAGTTGGAGCTGATATGTTTCCAGGTCAGGTCATTGAGGGGTCGTGCAATCTTGGCAAAGTCACGGGTGAAGCTGTCATGATTCCAACAGTTGCTCGAAGGTGCGTTGAGGTATTCTCCGAGGACCCTGAATTTTTGAATACTAGGCATCTGGTTGAACCCTGCAACTCTTGGCGTACTCCATCTAACCTGTCCACCGCATAGGATATTCCCGCCTCCTTGACTATGCCACAAGGAAACACTGCCGCCTGTATGCCACTGTACTTATACTAATACAATCACAGCATATCAGTGCTCTCTGGCGCGTCTTACAGTGCTCTCCGGCGCTACTGTGAAACCCGTTCAGCTATGCCCTTGTCCTTGGGCGCTATTGCGCAGCATTGGCGCTGGAGTCCCCATAGCCTTTCTTATATCATTCCCGTCGTTCCCCTGTACATATAAATACTAGGTACTCATTTTGTGTAGACTTAACCTTGTTATTTTACTACTTTGTACCCCTTGCTCATCTTTTATCTTGTTCCTTTACTTTGCTCTATCTTGTGTTTACTCAAGAGATCAGTTAGCGCAATTATACAGCCAATTTTGTTGTTATAACTTGCATTTACACTATCAGCTTGAACTCTCAATATTGTAACTTGAATATACCTCTCAACCCTTGATATTTTGCCTAAACAGTTCTCTCGTGTGATTGTTAAGTCGCTTATTCGGTGTACGAAACGTGTCAGAAGTGTCAGTAGAAATTTGCACAGCCTAGAAATCCTCAGACATTCCGGAGGTTGCGAGGTGTAGGCCAATCTCGAACCACCTTAACCTTGTCTCCATCCATTTGTACCTGTCCTTTGCTAATAATGAGCCCCAGATACCCAATCTCTGTTTGTTTGTTCAAACTGGCATTTCTCGGGACAAAGGTATAAGTTGTGTTCCTGGAGTCAAGCAAGAATCTCCTTGACCAGAACTCAGTGCTCCTCCAAGGTGCTGGTGAAGATGAGTGATCGGAACATGGCAGGGGAGTTTGTGAGACCAAAGAACATAACCTTGGGTGTCCTAAAGCGCTAGACGCTAGGACTATAGAAACAACGGCGGCGGAAGTCGACTAGCAGAGACGACGACAGAGGCGACAGAGGTAGCGAGCAGAGGGCAAGAGCAGGTAGATAACTGGTCCCAATGACAAGTTAGATATATTGAAGGTAAAGAGAAACGAAGTTAGCTACTCACCTGGTCCCAATGACAAGAGGTCAAGATGAGGGACCAGGTGTAAACTGCCTAGCTTATATACTGGAATGTGAGTCGCGCGAGAATAAAGAAAGATAATAGGGAACAAGGAAAGAACAATAGTAGTCCAGGTATGGAATAAGAACGAGTCTGGAACGAGTAACTGTTGTATATAAAAGAACAAAGAGAACAAAGGAAACACTGGATGGGATGGGTTGTGAAGACGATGTGAAAGAACAAGGATGGGAAAGGAAATGATGGGAATGATGGGAGAAGGGGAACCGGGTATCTGGTAGGCGTCAAAGTAGCAAATGGGCGTCAACGTGACAATCAGGCGCTGAAAGGGGAATGGGCGCTAAGAAAGGAAAAGATAGGGGGAAAAGCGGCACTTCATGACATTGGGTTTGAACAACCCTCAATCTGTTGCAAAAGCGGCCTTCCATTCATCCCCTCTCTTGATCGTGTATTTGTTGAGTTTTCGGTAGTCCTGGACAAAGTGCAGTTTGCCATCCTTCTTTCTGACAAAGAAGACCGGAGAAGCTAGAGGGGATTTTGAGGGACAGATGTAACCTTTATGCTGGTTATCTTCTAGGAACTTGTTGAGCTCCTCCTGTTTGTTGATCGAAAGTGGGTAGACCTTGGTTTTCATTCTCTGTGGGGCTCCCGGTACCAGTCAATGACATGGTCTCAAGGCATGTGAGCTGGCAGGCATTCTGGTTCTTCTTCTGAGAATACCTTCTTGGACCCCCAATACTCTGGTGGAACCATCTTCTTGAACATCTGTTTCGGCTTACTGTTACTGGCTTCTTCTACGGATTGCTGGGAGTACATGTATCTGGCTGTGATCCATATATTGTCATGACAATCCTCCAATATGCCTCTCTTCACTAGAGCTCTTCGGGTCATATGATTTGCCCTGACATGGTAGAGGGGTGGACTAGCTTCAGGATCTGCAGGAGGGTCTGCAATGACTCATGCGTGGATGGATTCAATGACAGAGTCAGAAAGAGGTGGGTTACTCGTGCCTGCCCACCAGTCTTTGTCCTCTACTTCCTCAATCGTCACTTTGGGCTTAGGCACTGAAACTTGTCCCTTCTCCCAGTCAACCTGTGGGTTGGTCTTCCATAACCAAAAAAGCCCAAGGATTACATTCTCTCCTCCCAGTTCTGTAACTAGAAAGTCTGTCCAGGTTCCTATACCATCTACAGTAAGTCCAAGTTGAGCAAAGTGCGTGATACTCCCAGCCTGATTAAGGGTCCTGTCAATGTTATGAACTCGAATAGGATGTTGCACAGGGGAGGTGCTGATTCAATGAGTCGAGATGAAGGATTTTCCAAGAAATAGGGCATTTGCCCCACTGTTGATCATGGCTGCGGTTTCCACCTAATGCTGCCTTCTTTCTAATTTCACTCATATGCAAAAGTGGTGAGAAAGAGGTTCTTTTTCGCGGGTAGTAGTTATTGTACAGGAGTGAATAGAATTGTATGAGGAAGATGCATAGAAAGGAACCCGTGCAGGTGTCTTTGCTGCAGCGAAGGCGGACACCCTCTTTAAGAATCCTTCTGACCCATGAGCTGCTGGATTGTTGCATTGTGCTGGTTGAGAGAGTCCTGTAGGGCGGCAACACAAGCTATGGCATCAGAGCTGGGGGTGTGGGAGGCAGAGTCTTGGGTGGGCATAGTGGCAGTGGGGGCTGGACCAGGTAGGGAGGCGCACAATGGTGGCAGTCAGAGCAGATGGAGAGGTGCTGATGTTGACTGTCTCCCCCAGGAACAGGGTGAAAGGGACTGCTGTCCAAGGTGTTTGCAGTGGCGGCACTGCTCCTGGCTGTAATTTCCCTGGGCCTTGGTGTGGTTTGTCACACCACAGCCATAGCAATGGTTGCGCATGGCTCTCATCAAGTCCTCGTGGGTCTTACTGTTGCCCCCAACAGGGGTGGTGTGAGTGGCACTAGTGGCGCTGATGGTGGTGGTGGTGGTCTCAGTGTGTTCCCGAGTGCTGAACCCTTTTGCTTCCAGGGCCCTTTCAGCTCTGCATGAACAATCCTCCAAGTTTTCCAGGTCTTTTGGGTCTCCTTGGGCTAGATCCATCATCACCAGGAGCTTCTTAACTTTTGGATTGAGCCTGCTTTGGAAGCAAATCATGAGATCGGCATCTGAGAGGCCTGTCTTGGCTCCTGCATCTCAAAAGTTCTGACTGTAGACAGTGACCTTGCTTCCTTGCTTCATCTGTTCCAGTTCCCTGATGGTGTCCACCTTCTTGTTGGCAGCACCCAACCAGACTTTGAACTTTTTTTTGAATGTTTCCCACTTTCCTTCAATAGGGAACTGAACACTTGTGTTGATTATGGAGGAGTTGGCCTGTTTCAGGTAGTTGGCCACCCAGCAACCAGCCTTCCCTCCTTCACAGGACAATAAAGCAGACTGAATTGTCTTCCTGTTATCCAGCTTCCCAACATCCTTAGATGTTACCCCGGCTCCTTCATTGATCCTAAGGGCTTTTTGTTTCGTTGCCCAATTCCTGAACATAGATAGGAACCTGGCCACAATGTCTGCATCACCCTTGAACACAGTGGGTTTGGCAATGACAGCACCTTTGTCTTTGTTGGCTTTGAAGGCATCCTTAATGGTGTTCAGCTGTTCCTGCTGGGACTGTTGCTGTTCAATAAGGTGGGCAAGAAGTGTTTTGAGAGTGGTGTTAGCGACAGACTGGGTGGACCTACTGGAGATAGTGGAAGTAGTGGTGTGGGAAGTGTGTGATTCAGTGGTACCAGATGGAGATGGTGATCAGTGCCAAAAGACAGAGAGAGGTTGTGGGGTAGCTGGTCCAGAACCTACAGGAGCCAGTGGTGCAGCAAACAGTAGTGGAGCAGAGGCTGTTAGGTCAGTTTCTGATTCAGAAATGGGGACAGGACTGGGGAACAGTAGTGGTACTAGTTCAAAGTTGTTGGGAAACGGAACAACTCGCTGGATTGAGTGGAGAGGGTTGGTGTGCAGGCAGGGCTGGAGGTTGCAAGTGCTCCAACGATCAGTGACAGGAGATGAATGCCAGTGACAGTTGTCTGCTGGATTGACTGGATGAACAAGATTCAGACGGTGTCTGGAAGCCATGTTGATCTTGCAAGGACAACCTTCCCACTGGTCAGGCTGTCAGTGCAATAAAGAATCTTGACCTAATGTCCTGAAGCGCTGAATGCTGGGACTTCAGATACAGAGACGGCAGCAGCCTAAGGTCTAGAGCCTCTCAGGCCACCTCATCTGGGTCAAGGAGTCGAGGGTAGAAGGTCTAGCATTGCACAGAACATCTGGCACTGTATACTGGGTGTAGAGACGAAGTGGACAAGCTGGGGAACTATCTACAGGTGTCCATGAGTATATATGACAATGGTACAGCATTCTGAGTCATGGAGACCTATCCTAGTATAGTAAGATCAAAGAACAATGAAGAACAATGTGGAACATCAAAGGGGACAGGTAGAATCTGATGAACAATCAAGGGATGTCAAGTACAGCAATATCATGATGGGAATCATATGGAATGATGAACCCAAGGTATGGAATGATCTGGAATGGTCTGGAACATCAAGGAAGCCATAATGCGATACTGGGGACATGGAATGAAGTGGAATCAAAGGGAAGTCAAGGGAAGTAATCCGGGGACCAAGGAAACAAGAGGAACAGTGGGGCAATTCGTAACACAGAAACCAACCACCAACACCTAGTGTTTCCAAGATTTGGGGCACTAAGTGAAATAATTAGTTATCTAGCACATGAAGCACATGCAGTTACCATATATAGCAGTAGGGGGGGGTGCCCAACCTGGGCTTGAGAAAAATTTGACCTCATACACTTAATAAGCAATTGACACCCCCTTGGCCATAAGCCCGCATCCACAATTCATTCCATTACCTCAACAGGTTCTTTCAGCTCTCAGAGCTCAATGAATATATCGACATAATCGGGAACAAAAAAAGTGAGTGCCCCAACTCGACGGTCACCATTTGATCCATTCGTTCGAGCCCACCATCTCACAGACTACAGAAGTTCTCAGGCGATGGGTGACGCACTCGCCGTGCCTAACGACAAGATAAAGCAGAATGATGCGGGAAAGGCAAATCGAGATGTGACTCGAGAATCCATTTCGGCAGCTCCGTGGTAAGCAGTGAAGCACCACTACATTGGGCCAAATGGCTTGGCTTATGATCTCGTCCAGCTCTCAGATAGCTCGCTCAGCCCATAGGAAGAAACAAGATGCCCGAAAGGCATGGGGGTAGTCATGCCATCTTGGTGAGAAACCTCATAAGGACGCTGGGACGGTCTGCTGATTCTACGTTGCTCGAGAGCACGAAATGAAACGATATATAGTTTGGTAGTTTTACAAGGAGCCGTGTGTGACTGGTTACTGTACAGACAATAGGGATTGAAACAAAAACCGGGAAATGAAGGAAGTGCATGGATCAAGTCCTTCGCTGAGTTGATCAACCTCGTTTTTTCGAGTGAACTTTGTTCTTCAGGCACCAACCAAAGCCTCTGACGTAGAATCCCCATCTCCCGCCACCCCGGCCGTCTCAGAGTCATGTTCATGGTGATGTTCATGCCCATTCCCGAACGGAAAATCCACCACAATCGCATGTGGCCACGACGAAAACTGCGACTTTGCAAACGCCGCCAACACCAACAATTGTTTCGCATCCGTCTCCTCCCACGTCTTCACCAGCGTCTCCGTCCACCGAGACCCCCATTGGTACTGATCTTGAATTCGGTCTCCTAGCGTTAGGGGGTGTAAGAGCTCTACTTTTTCGATCGAGGGGAAATCGGGGACGTCAAAGTCGACGAAAGCGACTGGACGTCGTTCATCGGCTGGTTCTAGACGGGCATTTTGGATGATGTGGTCGAAGACGGAGGAGTGGGTTTGGAGGTAGCTTTTGAGAAGGTGACCGAAGAAGTTTACTTCGCTTTGGGTCATTGGGGATCGTCCGCCTGCGTCGACAGGTACGGTTAGAGCGTTGATTGAATGAAACAAATGGTTTGGTAGGTGCTTACGGCTTTTCATTTCTGCGATTTCGCTACAGACTGCTCGGTGTTCTTCTTTCCAGTGTGTTTTACGGCAAGCAAGAGAGCAGTACATGACAGATTTACACCCGAGACAACGACGGTAGCGGACACTGAGGCATTCTTCAGGTGCTTTCTTTTCGAGAGGACACTACACAGCAAGAGGTTGAGTCTACGAAACATAAGAAGACATGCTACCAGACGACAGACCTCAGCATTCGAACATAACCCCGCTTCCTTCAACATCTGGCGCAAATCGTTTAGCACTTCAGATTTCCCGAAAGCGTTCTTCCAACTCTTCCACAACGAGACCGACCCCTTCTCCTTGAGAACATCGGGTTCCAACGCCTCTCGTTTACTATACCGAACAAACTGGCGAAGAACCTGTGGGTAAACCAAGTACTTGGCGATATAATCGAGAACTCTCCCAGCCCACTCCGCGATGCGACCTTCGGGCCTCGTCTTATGCTTCTCGTCCATCTCGAAATACCGACGGTCGGCCAAGAAGATCGATCGGATAAACCCACCCTGGAGAACCTGCCCGACCCAAATAGGATCATGCATACATCTATCCAGAGTCATCAGCGATAACAGAACTAGATCATGTGCGTCTTTGTATTCTTGCGTATCGATCGATTTGGTCTCCAGCGTTTTTCGTTTTAGAGGTAGCAAGGTTGATATCATGTCGAGGGAGGCTGCGAGGGTACCCCGGATGTGGGTTCGGAGGTAGATTGGATTCATATCAGAGAAGCATTGGGGTGCCATTGTGAGAAGCATGAGGTAGGCTTTGAAGAAGCTGAATTCTTCGTGGGGCATTGTGCGGAGACGTTGGACGCGGGTGGTAAGGTGTCGGAGAAGAATTTTTCCGAGCTGGGCATCTTCTTTGTAGAGAACCGGACAGTTGGGGTCTGCGGGTGGGGGCGGTGGTTGCGCGACCAATTCGGGGTCGAGGTCGGAGTGGGCGAGACTGACTAGAGCGCAGGACCATGGTCCCCAATTGGCGTGATCGATGTCGACGAGGAGGTACCACGCTTGGGTGACGAGGTGCTGGAGGTTAGGAGAGAAGCTTTTGATCATTTTGGCGCCGCCATCGGGAAGATCGATGATAGTGCTGATCGCGGTGATACTACACTCGAAGACATTCATTCCGGCGGCAGTAGTAGGTCGGTCCGGTCCGATGATAAAGTTTCGAAGGAGGAAGTCTACCCAGGGGTCGAGTACGGATACCCAGTTAATCCGAACCTGGATGGCAGCTGCAGCACGTTGCGCCTTCATATGAGATGCCATAGCGGCTAGAATTTGACAGACACGTTGGAGGGTAAGACTCGGATGGGAGATGTTGAATTTGGTGGGCGGTGGACCAAGCTTTCTAAGAGCACCGATAGCAAGTGCAGGAGTAGGATAACGTGCTACTGCCATGTATATGTATTGAGCAGGTTTGCTGGTGGGAAATGTGTGATTTCCCTGTAGATAACATGTTCAGAACCAGAACACAAGAGACTTTGGACGCACCTTTGTAAAGTTATAGGATCCCTTCTCCCACCTTGTATTCGGGAATTCGTAGTTTCGAACCATGGCGGGTTTTTCTCTGTAGTAGCGACACGGGCGGTTGATGAAGGTGGTTTGAGGCCAAGGTCCCCGCGCTCGGGTTCTTAAGACGCTGTCAATGTGTAGAACACATGTTCTTGGCCTTGTGACCCGCTTGCCGTGTTCATCGACAAGTTACAACATTTCAGCGCTCGTGCTGTCAGCAGGCCCAGGAGTACAGGAGGATACAATGAGGCCAGTGGAAACTCATTACCAATGAGTTCGATAGAATGACGAAAGCCCCGCACGAAACGGCTACATTACCAGAAGCCAAATATGAAGGGAACGGCTATAGTCCGAGAGCACGAGAAAACGTTTTACACACGCGCCGAGGGCTTGGATCGATATAGACGCATACAAAGGCAGATTAATTTTCATGGGGTATCATTGAATCGGGAACGTGGGTTTTGGGGTCCAGATGAGGATCAACCATCCGCGTCAAACGTTCAAATCATTGGCATGTGTCAAGGAAGCGCAAGAACAACATAGAAAAACGAGGATTACTGGCTTCGGGCTGGCAGGCAGCCCCAAGGCATTGGGGCCTGTGCCCTGAGGTGTAAGGCGGAGGGTATGGAAAGAGCCAACACACATGGGAGGCGACGGCGGCTACCAGATAATGGATAGTCTTAACTGCGGCCGAGATGGCGTGGATGAAGAGGATATAGAAAGGGGGATTGAAAGGTAATCGTAGAAGAAGATGGCAAGACCCATGATTCGAGCATGTGAGCCGGATTTTTATGTCGAACAAATCGGTACTGATGCATGATGAGACACAATGGAAGGGCTGAACGCTGAAGGTGCGTAGACGGCAGCCGGAGTTATGTGCCCAGAGGTCCCGCAAGGATCCCGTTGCGACTAAGAGCATGTAGAGCTCACAACGGCCATCTATAACTTCTGGAGGTCCGGGTTGAAGCTTGGAGTCTGGAACGGTCCTTCTGTCATCTATTGTCCTCGAACGAGAGAGAATACATCAGCGATGACAGTGGAAAGTAGAACAGAAAGAGAGCGCTCTGATGACAGAAGATCGGGAGCGGGAGAAAAAGCAAAGCCAAAAAAGGGCATGAAAACGAAGTGTACCAGTCTCTGTAACCTCTCATCATGCCCATTGCCTAGCTGCTCAACGTCTCCTACATCACGACCCCGGAAAGCGTATCAATTTGACCTCCAGTCTCTAG
>JANHQD010002295.1:0-40794 GCA_024721195.1 Marasmius sp. AFHP31
GGTCGAGCAAGCCCATATATGAGAAGAACTGAGGACAAAGGTAATGCGTCGTCGACTCACCGTTGGGAAAAGAGTTTGATGCCACTCCGGGGGAACGTCCGGGGATGGTGCAAGCGTAGCAGCATCGTAATGGATCCCAGAATATATCACAATGCAACGCATGCCTGTGATCTCGGATCCCGGTGGTGCGAAGCTGTCCACTCGCCCCGTTTCAACATCAATCGAACATATCTCTGTCCTATAGTGTTTGGCGAGGATCGACAGCTCGATTGCGCCGCCCCACGACGAGGGCTTCTGGATCGTTGCCATATACTTCGCCGGAGGCATGCTGGACAGGATAAAGTCAGTCATGGGCAAAACGACAGAGCTAATGTGGTCAATAATACCCCAAGATGGCCTCGTTGTACTCCTCTGGGTCCTTCTCAATGTGTTCTGCCACCACTTGATTGTCGGTCGAGTGTTAGCGCATCGTCTATTGAAGAAGATATGCATGGCGATTCACCTCGTCTGAGGCGAGGCGCTTTTGACATGTCTTGCTCAAATATCAGAGCTACGGACGAGAAGAGGCACGAATTGTCGTCCGGCACGACCTGCGTTTAGAGAGAAGGAGGAGATTGAGTAGATGACGCGTCCCGTAAGCCACAAAAGACCCACTCGATGAACCAAAAATCCTCCATCCGCCTCCACACTTTCTGGTCCGGTTTGTGTTTTTGCGCTTTGTGATCGATTAGAACTTGGTGACGCCCGAGTGCCTTCATTTCCAACGGGATTGATTGCCTGGGCGCTAGGGCCACGTACCGCCGGCGGATCAGAGGTTTCTGCGACAATCAGTTGGTCTCCTTTGGCTAACCCCAGACTGCTTAACGGCAATTCTGGTATCAGTGTCAAGCTTCTTGGAGGATAGCCTGTCTTGACTTTACATCTGATGAGTACGGGTCCGACTGCAGAGCTTTAGACGGTATTGACGCACTGATTTGCCGAGAGGGAAGGATATTGGTTGCGGAATGAATTTCTTGCTGAAGATCTTGGACCGAGAAGGTGTCACTGTCCAGCGGTATGGTAATCGTCGCCATTCCTTGAGGATGTCGAACACGGACTGCAGACATGGTGGTAATGAACGAGGGCGAAGCTCACTGCGAACACGATCGATGACGCGTTTTGTGCTCTGTTCTCGAGTTTCCCACGCGATCCTTCGACGGGCTTAGCCTAAGCCAACCAACTGGGGAATCCCGGGTCCCTTCTCGTTCTCATTAGGACTCTAGAATATCGGGAGCTAAGGACCAGGCAGCCCCTCACACTGCCCCGACACCTACACTGAGCCGGAGCTTTGCAATCAACGGGTGCCTAGTGGATGCCGGTATACAATTGGAGCACTGATTCACGTAGATTTCCTCGACTCATCAAACGAGGTAGGCTTCTCTGATTTTCGTGCGTGTGCGTTGATATCATCAGGTCAAAAATTGTGGTACACTCATATGCTCCCTACATACAGATCGCTACAAAACTGGCTGAGCGAGCATCGTTGGGTGAGTATTCAATCCGGAGTAGGGTGGAATTCCGAACACCCATGGGCAGTTACCGCTTGAGATAAGGGTAGTACGGCCTTGACACAGCCAAGCGTGCTCTCATGACGCTGAACATAGACTGCGATCAGCTTCGATTGTTGAACAGTACCTTGAACAGTACCTTGGGAGTCCATCTGACCGGTTTAGAAAAGGTACTGGGTATATATCGGCGGTTACTTCGATGGCACTTCTCTTCAAACATGTTGCTACGGTCAACTCCCTTTCCGCTCTTCCTGGGCTCATTCTGGAAATTCTTGGTAGCGGTCGCTCAAGATGCTGGGCCAGCGACATGCAATCCGTCTCTAGATTTCAATTGGGTGGGTACATATCTTGCCTGTGTGATTGTGTCTAATCTAAAATCCCATATACATCACCTCAGGCATCCAACTCTTTGGGGCAAGACCCATGTCAAATAGCGTCTATTCTCGGTGGAGTTTGCTCTCCTGGTAAACACATACGGCCTTACATCCATCTCGACGACTTATCTTACCCACCGTACCAGGGTTTGTCGTACCACAACTTGGAACCCTACCACATTCGACGTACGCGGGCCCCAAGCAAGGGGAAGACGATAGATGCCGTTGTAATTCTGTATTCTATTCCCTTCTTAGTGCCTGTGCCGCATGTCAGGGAGGGGTCGATTGGCTGAAGTGAGTAGCTCGTGCTTGACTTGACCGAACGCTGATTCAAACTCGTTATAGTTGGTCAGAATTCTCGGAGAACTGCATTTCTCCATACAATAAAACGTCAGCTTTGTTATGATATCTTGTCTCAATGGTCATTCCGACAACTCTGAGATAGATTCCCGGAAACCATCCCGGGAGAAACGAAGGTCCCTGCTTATGCATACGTTCTGGTAGGTCGGCAGTCCAGTGCGTAATCTCGGTACTTCTCACGTACGACTTAACTTCTAGGAAGGCAACATATTCTCTCGCGATGTGGACCAAACTGGGTCTGGTGAGTATTGGTTGACACCTTGCGGGTATCATTTTCTCAGTCTCAACCCAGCTGGGGTTTCCGATTCTGCTGTCCCTGGTCCGTCATCAACCCTCGAGAGTTCACATTCGCCCAGCTCTACCGTGCCCAGCTCTACCGCACAGTCCAATGACAAACCAGATTCGAACACCGGAGCCATCGTAGGGGGTATAATCGGGGGGCTGGTAGCCTTGTGTTCCCTTGTGATACTGGTATTCACTATCTTAAAGCATAAGAGGACGCGATTGGCACCCTCTGCCGTGTTCAGCCTAAACCAACGCGCAAACGATGCTGGCGTTTGGGCTGGAAGGGGGTCGTACGCCAGAGTTTATGTGAGTCGTTGCACAATTGCTTCCATTCCATCGAGTCTGATCCAAAGATGGATGAAAATGAAACAGGACTCGCATGCGCAGGACCCAACATCGTTTCCCCCCTCGCCATATTTCTCGCCGAGTTACAAAGCAGCAGTGCCCCTTCAGCCCAATAGACCGCGCTGGTATCAGACTTGATCTAGCGCTAGGCTATGCAATTCATTGACGATCTAAATAAGATGCGAATGTAAGAGTAGTTGTGAGATAGGTTGAAGAGTGTTGTAAATTATAGGAACGTCAAAGCATGGGTGCGATCTGGTACAGTGAGCCTCGTATATCATATTCGTTATAGTCATGCTGCAAGTACTTGCTCCGTCGGTCGGCGCTGAGGCTGATTTCTCTCAGCTTCCCTCTCCGAGCTTGCTTGGCCAGAGGGCACCGAAGATAGCCCACCAAGTTTCTCCTGCAGCTTCGAAACTTCGGTATCGGCCTGAGACCCCTTGATGAGTTGATCGAGTTCGTTCTGAATCTCGTCATCGTCGATAGCTTCCTCCACCCCGAGTGCGACGTCCCCTCCAATCCTAATAGCATCGTCAAGCTCCTTCGCATCAGCCTTAGCCTCAGCCATAGCTTCCATCGTTTTCTCGACCGTATCCCGTTGGAGTGACGGATGCGAAAGGATGGCCTTCAAGGTAGCAGTCGATGTGCTGTACGCCTTTACAATCTGTTTTCCAAGTATGAACAACATGGACCCCAAACTCGAAAATACAACGCGTACCTCTATATCGCCAGCAGCAGATTCGACCTGAACGAGGGTTCCTTCTAAATTCTCCAGTGCCCCTAATCGTTTATTCAAAACATCTTCCATCTGACGACGCGAGCGGAGGTAGCTGAGCGCCAGAGGTTTCCGTTTCTGACGTATTGCCTCGGTTGCCTTCGATGTGCACCTGGGTAGGTAAGGTGAGTTACGCGTTCGCCACAAACCCCGTTCAGCAGTACGCACTGATCCATCTTTGTCTGTATGGCCGAAACCTGTCGTTGCAGATTCGCAACAGCATTCTTGAGCTCCACGATTCCGCGATCGACTGCCGTTATCTCGCGGGTTTGCTCGGAGAGGGCGTACGGCTCGAGGAATTTGACGACCTGGGACAAAGTCAGAACGGAGTGATGTGCGAGACGAACGTAACTCACTTCGCCATTGAAGACCACTGCAGATTTGTCTCTCGCAAGATACTTTAGCAAAACCTTCATGTCTAGTTCGCTCATTGATGAACTCTCCTCGTCGAGTGTTCGTCCCGAAATGCATGCGGCAAACTCCCGTCTGAAGCCTTCTACACTGTAAAGGGCATCCCCAGGACCAGCAGCCTTATTCCTTTGCAGTTCCATGGCGTTCTGACCTGCCTTTTCAAGCAGCCCGACCAGAACGTAGTCACCAAACCAGGAGTCTTGCGAAGGCGAAGCTGACGATGAGCGCGAGAATGTGCTTGAGACAGTACTGGCAAGGCTGTCTTCACCCACGACGCCGACTTGTTCTAAAGCCCACCACAGCGGTTTGGCAACTCCATAGGACAACACAAAAGATGGAACCGCTGTCACATAAGATAATGTAGATCTAGAGGCATAGATCGAATTCAATGAGGAGAGGAATGTCGACAAAGGTATCACTGGAGGTGGCGAATATGTGTTCGTCGTCGAAAGTTCGGTCTTTACTGGCACACATGACAATGAGATGGTGTATTAGACTAAGTGGTGCCAGAACTCACCATGACTGCGTGCAGTCCAATTGGCCTTCCTACACCTTCCACTCTCAGATTCTCCATGAGTCCAGCATTTCCGTGTAAAACTAGAGAGTCTGATCCTTGAATACCATCACCGACATAACATTCCAATGTACGCTTCCACCATTCTATATTTGCCTCGTAGGATCCAAGATTTGACTGTTTCTGTTTGGAGAAGTCAGAGTAGAGAGCCTTGAGACGAGAAGAAGAGGTTGAAGTGTAAGTCATAGAATTGAGAAGTGACGGGGGAGCTGGCATGATGGTGGACTATCGAATGTTGAGAGGCATACACACAATGACGGTGGAGGTTGGGACTCGGCAACTCCGGGCAAATTCTCGCGTCCGTATGCGCCGACACACGTGACTGACTGCACAGGGCTTAAGCCAATCCGCCGGCGCAAGCGCCCATTTGACGCCTTTAACTACGAGTCATTCGGCCCAGCCCCAGTCCAGTGAGGATTTCTGATAGTTCTCGTCTCAATTTTGATAAGTATGTGCAACTTTAACGTTCATGATACTGCTAGAAAGTCGAAAGAAGTGATGACTAGCATTTAGAATGAGAGGAGTCGTAAGTACAACAGGACGGTACAAACAAGTAACTGAGATAAAAAGAGTACAACATGACACAGGAAAAGCGGGAAGGAAACGAGAACGCAAAACAAATAGGGAAAGTGTAGATGATTGATAGATGGATGGATTGGACGAAAGAAATGATGATCATTGTTGGGACCATAAGGCATGCCGTTTGTGCGAGGGAGGGTAGGGCATCGCTGGGAACAAATATGACGGTTCGAACTCGGGAAGGTTTGGAGAGGCGAGACAGCCGTACGTGTTCGCTGTTGTGTATAGGCCAGAATTTCAGGTTTATTGGACCGAGCAGCACTTGATACCACTACTCGTGGGTCCATAAGGATCTTCCGCACGACCAACGGGGCCCCACACAGAAGGTACCTGAACGATCGAAAGGTCAAAGCTGGTCCAGCAACCAGTGACGATGAAAAGCATTTTGGGCGCACCAAATGGTCCTTTGTGGTTTTGCAATAACGAATGAGGCTGCACAAAGAAACAGAGTCGGTCGAGGTTCGCGGGAAGACGTGGTCATGGTTAGCAACGCACCTTGCACTTGCTTCGCTAACTCTAACTCGAGGCCTTGCCAAATCCTCCTTCAAACGCTGATTATGCTCCAAAAGCCGCCTCAGCTTCAACTCTGACATAGACTGGCGACCACCTCCGCGGTTCATCTTGACCTAGTTCCTGGTATGTGTAGCGGTTAACGTTGAAAGTTTCCAGATACTCTGAGACTTGTTTCAAATTATGGGTCTCAATGTGGCTCGAAGCTGGCTTTTCGCGACGCAAATGGTTGAGATCGTGTGCTGTTTGGTTCACTTCAGCTAATTGCTTTCTGGAGGTCAGTATTGGTAGCAGCGAGAAACGTGAGACATACAGACGAACCGTACAAGTTATCTGCGAGCGCTGAGAGCAAGGAAGAGGTGAGGGAATACAAGCAAGGATAGTTGTGAGCGCCCAGTCGGTGAGTGGAAGTGGGCAGTGGGTGAGTAACAGTCAGTGCGAGAACAGCATGAGAATTTGGGAACACTGCCGCTGACGCGCATCACGAAATCACCTGCCCAATTGCCACGGTGTGAGTGCGATTAATATGTCCGAAATGAACGACAAATACTGCTTAGTGGGTACGGACAAGACATTTAATTCTGCAAGTTATGTACAGCGGTCTGGAATACAACAAAGTAATGAAGAGCGTAAACGCTGAGCGCTGAGGGGTGACATGAGGTGATGAGCAATGTCCACAGTGACAGAAGAATCCGAAAGCAAGCGAGCAAGAGACACCCCAGAGCGAGCAAAGGCAAAGCAAAGACGAAAACACGAAAGAGGGTCCTGATATCAGATGAACTTGCTGAGTAGACTCTTAAGCACCTTTTCAGAACCTCCATTATCCTTCTGAACCATCTGTTTGCTTTGTTTCTCGAGGTTGGCTATAGTACGTTCCAGATCTGCGGGCAGGGCCTTAAGGGATTCGAGGCTCGGGTTGACTTCATGACAATGAGCGAATGATAGATGTGCACACATACGATGCCCAATACTTACTCGTTTCGTCGAGAGCCGTCTGTAGGTCACTCCAGAGTTGTTCTCGGCGCATATAAGCCTCATGTAGCCGCTTGAACAGCTCCTTGATACGCGCCTGTTTCAAAGAGGTAAACGTCACTCGAGCTGTAACCGCGTGGAGTGTACACATGAAGAAACGCACCTGAGAGTCAAAATAAACCTCCCTGACCTGGTCATTTTCCAAGCTCGTAATGTCTTCCATCTGGCGACAACCCTGATCAAATTCCCGAAGTCCCGCTGCGAGGTTAACATCTTCTTCGTTCAAAACGCCATGCGCTTGCTTGACACGCTTCACTGCGGGGACGAGGGTGTCGGCAATGTCGTCTATGAGTTCTTTTGAGTGGAGAGACAACGCGTCTTGAATAGATTCGGTCAAAGTAGATAGCCTGGAATCTTCTGATTGCTCGGTAGTCCTGTTCATCAGATCATTGAATCAATACGGTAATGCGAGTAAATATAGTAGTATTGAAACTTGCCCGTCGTGTATCATATCCAAGACCAGAGTCTTCTCATCTTCCCAATGGAAGAGATAGGGTTCAAGAGGTTCGCCTGAAGTTTCATCCTCGTCTTGGCCATCGTAGACTGAGTCCACAATTTCGCGATATCCAGCCGGGAACTGGTGCCATCGGCGGTCAAGCGGGAGTTCTCGTGCAGCTTGATTGTTCTCCCGTCGTGCATGAGGAACATAGTCAGGGGTTCTCGGACGAGCTTGCCTTCGAACGGTAGGGTTGACTGCAAAACGGGGAGCACGAGTAGACTGACGAACGTCCTTAACGGCTGTAAATGGGTCCCGAACGCGTTTAATACAGTGATTATCAGAAATTCGAGAGATCCCTACCTTGTATGGCCAAAGGAGAGCGCGTTTTGCGGACTAGAGGGGCGTATCGTTGAGGGGCCATGAGAGTGTTACTCAGATTGTCTGCGGGTGATCAGTGATACGGTGCGACTTGAATTGCAAGATTTAAACTCCGACCTCAGGGCCATCCAGTTTAACTCTCCCTGTCACACTCCCTCCCCTCTTTTCGAGTCCTTCCTTCCAAAAGGTCCGTTTGCAAAATCTTTACTCGCTCTATTCTGTGCTCATCACTGGCTCTAGCTGCCTGGTTGCTTATCTGTACTTTCTTGTCAACCTCTCTCTCCCTCTTCACCAAACTCGGTAACCGATTATGAACAGCCGTCCTCACAAGGTAGACGACATATTATCTGCTCAGGATGCAGGCAGCACTGACCTTTTTTCCTTGGAACAATAGCAATCCATGTCCGAGCTCAAGCTCCGTAGGCTGACGGAACACAATCAGAGGTTGAAGGAGGATCTTGCCAGACCGAGAGTTAGGGTGAGCGAAGCCAGCGCAAGGTGAGCAAACTATTTCGTGTCTCCTATTGCATTTTTACTGACGAGCATCTTTCTTTCCAGCTTGATTCGGTACTGCAAGGTCACAAAAGATCACCTGGTAATCAAAATTCCCTTACACATCCCAGTCGTCAAGCGCTCACCCAAAGCAACAGGTACCTTCAGTCTGGGGGCCAGTCGGAAAGGGCGAAGATCCCTACGCACCACCAGCACAAGGCTGCAACTGCATGATAATGTGATTGCAACCCACTCCTTGCTTCACATCTCGGGATTTTCTTGCTTTCGTTTTTTTTGTGGACCCCATTCACCGCAACCATCGTCTGGATATCTTATTCTCATTAATTTTTCATTCTTGTCTTTGCTGTCCGCTCTCGGACACAATACAACAATTGCCAACTGCCGTTCGTGGAATTTGTGCTGTATTTTCGTTTCAAGCAAGTTTCTCGAATTATCACGCTCCTTTACACATCCTCCGTATTCTTGGGCATCCTTTCGGCACACAATGCCGTTCATTTCAGCGTCGGGTCCGTGTTGCTGTGAATCGCCTCAAGTGTTCACCCTGTTTCAAGCAGCCACAGGGTCCATGGCCTGTGTATCGTGAACCTGAAGGTGAGATGGTCTGAGCAACTCCGGGGCTTGAAGCTTGGAAGGAGGCAGTGGGATACCTGCGGGCGATCGCTAGCGGCCCGCAGGTATTCTTACTAACTGAACTGATCCGAGCTCGAATAGGGAGAAAGACAACTCAATCAACAAGCCTTGATCTCCGTTCCCGTAGGCCCCAAGCCGCGCACTCCTCGATCTTCGGGCTTCGGAACCTAACTAAAAGGCAGACAGTGACATTTGCGCGGACATTTTGCCAAGATCATATGACGGCTCCTTTAAGGGGACGGGGATCCTAGGCAGATACAACGACCAAGCCAGGAGTGTAAATCGCAAGTCGGAATGGTCAACTTGGCGCGCGAGGAAGGAAGAAAATCCGACTCCGTCTGGAATCGTTGAGTGATCGGGTGGCAGAGCCGTAGATTGTTATTCTTCCTGCATACCGCAACGCATATCTTCTGTTCAGTTCTTCCAGGCGAAGTGAGGTTCTCCGTCATATACATCAGTAGGGGTTCGGAGGACGTCGAGAACTGCCTGTGGCTAGAGCTCGAGCCTCGAATACAGTCCAAGCTGGTAACGGAGAGGCCTTGGAGCGCGACTCCTTTCTCCCGTTGATATATGTTATCTAAACCGACTTCTCAAAAAGAATCGAGTTTGGTAGGTATCCATAAAGGAAGTCGGAGGTTGCATCAGCTTGAGGCGTGTCTGCATGGTCCTCCCGCGCTCCATTGACCGACCTTTTCAAGAGTTTTCATATCCTCTATTTAGGGACTCCAACACTGGCGTCTCTACCAACCGACTTGGGTTCGCACACGGAACACAGAAGTACTCATGCAAACATCCGGGCCGTCCGTATTGCGTCGAGAAGGCGACTGAATGACCAGAGATAAAGTAAGTTATGTGCCCAGGAGAGAAGAGTTGACATTCCGTGCCAGTGAGGGAACTGGAGTTGAGACCGCGTGGCGGGCGAGCCTGCCCTTAACGAAGCTACAGCAATCACGCGACCGCGTTCAACCTTTCTCGATGACTTCACTGAGCACTCCGACTCCGACCAGTCTCCCTCAATCAACAGTGACTCTCAGAAATCCCTCTTGTTTCGTTGTCTACAACAAGACTACCTTTTCGTTGTATCCGAGATTCAACGTTTGCTACGTCATTGGATCGCTTCCTCCGCTCAAAGACTGGTTTCAGCTGGCAAACGAAAGCACGATTGGTACACAGCAAACCACCCAATTCGAGGGCATATCATACACGGGCTACTCACCATCCCAGTGGGCGATCGGTGATTATAGACTAAACTCCAGGCGTCGAATATCTGATCGATAACTGTTATACTACATCGACTTGCAATGACTTGCGAAACCACGGGAAAGAAGATTCAATCGTGCTCGGGGCAGTCACCACGTCGCTTGTCGATCTATGGGTGGTTCAGCGACAGCATTGGCAAGAGATTGAATTGAACCATCTTCGACTCTTACTTGCCCTAGACCTGCCCTGGCCTGGTCACCACCGCCTTCTAATATAGCCTCCCAACATCAGAAGCTCGCACACTTCAGCGAATCGATTTAATCCATATGCTGAGCTCCCATAAATGATAAGGGACCTTCCAGAGAGCCCGAAAACAGCCGTAAGGCCGAATCTCTTCCTGTTCGGTGCAAATAGGCCTCACGGAGACTAGCCGCGGACATCTACATACTCAGGCGACCTGCAAGTCGACCTCGTGTGAGCGCAGTGGCAAGACATGAAATCTTCGATACCCATAGGTCACGGACATCCGTTTTTCCCCTCCACCCGCTTACGCCCTCTCACGGGTGGGACGCAGCGTACGTCCTAGTTCGATCTTCCCCTTGTCTTTTCGCTGACTGACAAACCTCAGTGACTAAGTTCAGGATGATACATTCCTTCTTCTTTTCTTTCTTGTTCTTGTCACACATAGTGGACTCTCTTGCGAAAGTTTCAGCTTATGAGGTCGTCTCATTCATTTTCTGTAGTCGCTCTCTTTCGAACCTGAAAGGTATAGCGATTGCTCTATCCGACGAGTTGAAAACTGAACGCACACAGTATTACTAGTGCCAATGTCGGCGACAAAATCGGGTTTTAGGGGTGAGTGAATACATCAGGCGTCTTTGATCTCATGTGCTGACGGGGCTGCTGCGTAGTGTTTCTGAGAATCATGTTGGTCCACATCTGCTATAATTCTCATGTTCATTGAATCTCAAGGCGAAGTTATATCGCCCAGTCTGTCGTTAAATCGACCTACGGCAGCCCTTGCGTTGCGCTACCGGATGGCGTGAATACCGGTTTTGTGCTAGGTGGCGACGCGGTTTATGTTGTGCGCTCCACCGATCCTATATGGTTCTATTGCAGTCAGGGGGTACCAGCCATTGTCTGGCCGTAAGCTTCTCCATTGCATTAGGAAACCGACTGGAAAGATTCAAGAAGTTTTGCAGGGCATGGTATTTGCTATTAACCCGACAGCCAATCAGACATTCGACGGTTTTAAGGTGGGTGTTTAATGATTAGATGTTCAGACAACCATTCAAACGTTCGAGTATAGCAAAGGGCAATGGTAGGACTCACCGATCAGACTAGTACGAGCTCAACAGGGGTGACCTTCAATCCATCTTCGTCGCAAACATCCGCTTCAACCCAAGCTCCTGAACCTACGTCGTCGAACCACAAGGGGATGATTATCGCAGGCGTGGTCGGAGGCGTGTTGATAGTCCTGTCGATTGCTCTGTGCATCTCCCCTATCAGGCGGCGGCGGAGACGTTCCTTCGAACGCTATTCCGATGAGGTTCTCGCTCATGAACAGACGACTTCGTGACATGTAGACCATGTGTCTTCACCCACGGAACTCCGGCCCTTGAAAACACCAAATGTGATTCCTGCTCGCTCCCCAGGTATCTTTCGTCAAAGAAGGGAGAAATCGACTGCCAGACGCTACGTTCTAAATCCTGATATCTCCGACTCGGAGGGGGTCCGAGTTCGGAGACCCGGCCTCGTCGACACAGATAGCGGATGGAGGCCTTTCGGCAAACACTATACCGATGCTCCCCCCCACCTACGAGGAAGCGCGGTGAATATAGACGGAAACGTGCTCTTGAACTTTGCTTGCGTTGCCGTGTTTTCCAAGACCATTGATATGTGAGGAGCATGTTTGTATTCGTGGAACGTAACTCACTTGGACTAGTTGTATGTAGGTATGACCGGCAGGACGATCCAATCCAGAGCTTGAGTTTTAAACCCGCTCTTCACTTCACGTTGGTTCGACGAAACGAAGTTGAATTGCCAAAGACTTTCAAGACTCTGGTCGGAGGGAGCAACGTACGTTCAGTCTCAAAGCGGCTTGATCGCGGCTTGACTCAGGTGGTCCGTCTTTCAGTCTCTCGCATTCGGACCAGGGAGGCCCCATTCTAGCTATGCGTGCTTCTCGAGCTCGATGCTACCTCAATCCCATGTAGTTTTACTGGCCTCAACCATCAACATTGACAATACTGTTGAATTTTCCTTGTGAGCGCCGTGACTTCTGTTGTATCTTCAGTCCTGCATACTAAGAACATAATTTATAGCGTTGGCGAGAATCATGTCAGGACCGCGCCGAATGAAGCAAGCACGACTCCACAGCCACTTTCGTCGCAATCAGCCGTGCCGTCCTCCATGAAATCTCCGTCCTCAGCCAACAAGGAGAAAACCATCATTGGTGTCATGGTCAGAAGCCCCGTACTTTGTGGTGCTGTCGATCGTCGTGAGCGTCCTCGTCATCCGGCGTCGGCGCACACATTCCCTTTATAGCTACGCCAGCGATGTTCTCGCTCACGACGACCAGATGGTATCAGGGGGTCGTGAATGAGATCTTTTTCTGCTCCCGCTGAGATTCAATTTTGCGCGCCTCCAAAGGAACTGCTTCCCGTTTCTTGAGCCTCCGCCGCAAGGCGGGAAAGAGACCGAGTCCCCTACTGCCCGTCCTGAAGTCTAGCATCCCCAACGCAGACGTGGCGAGTCAGGCCCCGAAGCCCCAGCTTTGCCGAAATATGAATAGTGGATGGAGACCGTCCTGTGAATACTACATCGAGGTCCCTCCTGAGCATGAGGAAGCGCGTTGAACACTCGCACATTGTCAGTACAAACACTCATCCTTTCCTCGAATTTTCCGTGGCTCCCTCTATCAGCGTACGCATGGAAAACTTCGGAACATCTTCCCAGCCACCCGACAGTGTATACTGGCAAGTGCCTGCACGGCTCCCAATCGACTCGGCATTCAAAGTGGTTCCCTCCAGATGTATATTCGGGCCTCCATCCTCCGTCCGCGATATAATTTCGTGATAAGTGGATATCATTGTCTGGGAGGAACTGGTCAATCAATATTTCCCGGGCTCAACTCACCAAGACCATGTCTGCTTCATAACCTGCGGGCTGTATGATGTGACCCATCTTTCGGCACGCCACTATAGATCTAAACCTCTTTTTGAATCTCGGAAGTGCCAGTGCCGGCGATTATCAGATTAGGACGGAACACGTCTCTATTCTTGGTGTCCCTATCTCGCTCATCGGCCCAAAACTCTGCAGAGGGTCTCTCCATCACCATGTCGTCCACTAGCACTATTCCTGGACCTTGTGAAACCAGCCGAACTCCAAACTCCTCGAGTACTGTAATCTGCGGTTCCAACCGAAATTGGGATCAGGTGCGCGCGAACGTCCCATCGCGTTTGTAGGGTTAGCTGAATCCTTTGCAGTATCGCAACTCGGTCAAAAGAGACCCCCGGTGGCAAGTTGTGTTCGACTTGGTAGACAACCTCGATTGCTCTTCCGAACGAAGCAGCGTCCCTCAGGACGTTCTCAGTTGAGTTCTATCTTATTGGGCCGCGTACGTCTAGTTGTTGGAGCAGGCCAAGACCTGAAGATACTCATTCGAACTTCTGACGCCAATCGACTGTCCCCTGGCTTGCACAATGGTTGCCTTTGCTCCAGTCCCACTTACTTTCGTTAGGCTGTCGTCATTCCTACCTTTCGGGTGAGTATATCGGTCCGGTGCATAATTCATATTGACAGTGCCCTTTTAGTATTTGAGAGTTTTGTTCGGCAAACTAAAGCGCGGGAAACGAGGATAGTTCGAGTTTTGTCCCATGAGTTTACGAGTCTAATGGGTCTCAAATACCTGAGATAGCTCAACCTCTGCAACCGTCTAGATTTCCTATCCAATCTCGTTTAGGTGTGTTCAATGCTCGTCTACAATCTCTCTCTTTTGCTCAAGTCATTCTTACAGACACCCACGCCCCTTGACAATGGGCAGATGATCGCGCCGTTATCGTCGCATGCAACAGCCGTTCGACCTGCAACCAGATGTTCTGACTATTCCTCAGAACGGAATGTTTAGCTTTGAGGACGCGTGTAGAAGCCGGTGGTGCGTTTCTTGTTCGTTTTATGACTTCTAGGCCGAGCCATTCATCACACTGAGCCTTTCTCAGACCGTTCGGAGTTTGGTCCCCCCCTAACAATACCTCTGGCGAAACTCCTGACAATGGCACTTCGGACCACAACGGCGAAAACAATCACTCAGCAGCATCGGGGAAAGCGTCCATCGGGCCTATTGTTAGTGGAGTTGTCGGTGGTGTTACATTCATTGCACTTCTTGGACTACTCTTCTGGTTCACCAGGCACCGAAAACGGGGACCCAAAGAAGTACCCAACGATCTTCTGGCTCACGAAGACAGAAGGTTATCAGGAGATTCGTCCCCTGCTGTGAGTTCCCAGCCTATGCCTACACCAAAGGCATTTGCCGGTCGTGCTCGCCAGGAAGTAACAGAGAACTCGAACCCCGGGTTGAATAACGTCCGCAATGATACTTCCAGCGCAAAGGCACCGGGTCAGGCCTCGGAACCCCAAATTCGTCGACATCTGGATAGCGGATGGAGACCTGCCAATGACCACTGTATTGACGCCCCTCCGAGCTACGAGGAGGCGCGTTGAATTGTTACAATCGGATAGATTTGAGTTTGCTCGAATTTTTTCGCCATTCCACATACATAGAAAACGGCGGGTTTCTCGGCTACGCGGCAGTGTACTTGGGAGGATACGTGTATCCCATTGACTTCCTGGTCGGGCACAAAAGAGTCCCATCCTGATGGATGTATGCTTGGCCAGAGGACATTCCCAGCCTCCCGAAACTTGCGCCGAGTGCACTGGTACGCCAAAAATCGGCTGCTGTCTGATATTCAGGAGCTGTGATCTGGTCTCCTTGTTCGTGAGGCACCATTGTTTCGAAGAGAGTATGGGAGGGGTTTAGGTCGAAAAAGAGCCTGTGCTTGCAGGATGAACTTACGTTTCCGGGCGTTGTTGATGCGGGTTTTCGCGTTTTACCGGATGCTATGGTGTTCCTCTCGAGATTGTCAATGTGTGGTGATGCTAACAAAATCAGATTGAGTTGGAATAGAAGCATTGAGTGTACTAGTCTCAACATGGACGTCTAGATAGCCCGTCAAAAATCACTACATCGCTGTACCGTAGAGACCAGGGATCCAATCATCGCGAAGACTTGTGTTCTAAATCAAAGCTTCGCAAGGAAATCCTTCACACCCTTTTCGGGGAGAGCACCAACAAATTGAAGCACGTTTTTCCCTTCGAGAAAAGCTATAACCGTCGGAAGAGCCCGAACCTGCAAAAAAAAAGGGCAGTGAGTCAATTACGCGCGAGCTGCAATGGTACACGAAACATACGTGATAACGTTGACCCAACTCAAACCCTTCAGGCTGCTCAGTGTCTATCGTGACAACGTCAACAGGAAGGCCACTTCCAGACTTGACATCTGGGTTTGTCGCGATAGATTCGAGGACAGGAGAGAGCATATGACAAGGTTTACACCATCTAAATGATTTCACTGTGAGAAGGCTTGGAATTCCCCTCGACGTGTCAACGGGACGAACTCGGCATAGAAGTCGACCAGAACGATTCTTCCTTTGGATTTGTCGCCCGCTGTTAGCTCTTTGAATGTCTGTGCTTGGGTTGAGATCAACAAAACGAGGTGCTGTATGAACAATTTTTGGACGTACTCCAAAAGATACATCAGGATAGTAGTCACATCTTTTCGTGCTGGCAGTGAATGCACGCGTTGGGATATATGAGAGCGGTAGTCGTATTGATTGATGTGATTTGGTTGGCAGATGTACTGCCCGAAGGCCGGTTCTGAGCGAGGGGAAAAGCATGAGTTCAAAGTGTGATGGTGGTAGAGGTATGGCACAACTGCCAGCCGGCGGAGTCTGAAATCCCGGGTTGCAGGAAAACTCCTATGTTAGACCACAGCGCTCTGGTTCTCGCATTTCCTTCACTAGCTCTTCGTTGGCTCTCTTCCATCGACAATCTTTTCTTTACCACTCTTCTGGGTACCGGTGGAGCCTCACTAGCACCGCTCGAGACATTCGTGAGACCCGTAACTGGAAGCAAATCAAACGACCCTGTCCATTTACATGCCACAAATCTGTGTCTTTTGAAGGTTTGATGATAAAAATCATAATCAAGATCGGGATGCTGCAACCATCTAGCAACCCGTTCAATGAAATCTTATTCTGTTGAGACAGAAACGCCTGATGGACGAATCAAGATGGGAGAAGATGGCGTCCCGTCAAGAACATTTGGTAAGGCTCTTCAAAGTATAAAAATGCCCCAGACATGGATCCCTCCCCTCAAAACACCTTGTTCGTTCCCATTCAATACTTGGACTCCAAGTAGAGTGAGCTTTTCTTCCATATATGCGTTTCGTTTCGCTGACTCTTGCAAAGACTTAGAGCCTCACATATTCTTATCTTCTACACGCGTCTTTCTCTGCCCTGTATCAAAATGCGTCTCTCCACGGTCACTGCTATCTCTCTTTCTTTCGTCGCAGGCGCAGTTGCCCAGCAGGTCTTTAACGTTTCTGTGGGCGAAAACGACGGAGTGAGTCTATTTCGCTGTCATCATACGCCGTGCAATATCTCAAATCATGTCCCTGCCAGCTCACTTTCAATCCTACCAAGTAAAATCTCGCCGTAGTAGCGGGGTGGATGCAATGCTGATCATTTCATTCAAGTATCACAGGTGCAAAGGAAGGAGATACAATCAACTTCACTTTGTGAGTGCTCCAATCAAATACACCGAGAACCCTCACTAATCCTCACCCAGCCAAGCCAAGAACCACGTCAGTATAGACAATCTTAGCGGATGATACCGGCTTCTAAAAAAAAAAAACAGTCGGCCGTTCAATCGACCTTCGATGATCCCTGTACCACCAAAGACGGCGGAGCGGACACCGGATACCAATCTATCGGCCAGGGCGAGGGTCCCAAAACTATCGAGGTGAAAGTGAACGGTACCGACCCTGTGTGGTTCTACTGCAGTCAGGCAGACCACTGCAAAAAGGTATGATCTATTCTCTTCGTTATTAGCTCGTTACTCATGTTATCCCAGGGAATGGTTTTTGCTGTCAACCCAACGGGAGCCAACACATTCGAGGCCTTCCAGGTACGTAAATACTGGTACCCTTCCTCGTATTCCTGTCTGAGGCACGTTTCCCAATGACTTAGAGCAAAGCCAAAGGTGAAAACAGCACCGGCACTGGCACTGGCACCAGCCCGCCTCCTGCCAATTCCTCCAGCGCTGGTAACAACGGTGGCAATGGGGCTGTTGGTCTCAAGGGTGTACACACATTCGGTCTCCTCTCGATGGCTGGTATCGCGCTAGGGCTTGTGTTGTAGTTGGTTTGTTTGGTCATAACTTAACGTCAGAAGTGCATCTTGTACCAGAGGAGACTTCTGCGAGTCCATCACGGTGAATAGAATGCTTGATCCTAATTGCAGTGAGCCGTTGATCAAAAGCCATGTGTGAAGCTACTTACATAAGGTCCTCGAGCATTGAAGGTAAAGTCCTTGAGAGTGGCGCGCGGACGACTCGGCGTAACAACCAACGCAAGGGATTCAGATCCAAGTATTGTAGTTACTATTTGCATCCGGTCATCGTATTGCTGCCAGCAAATGCGCTCCAACTTACTTATAAAGAGCTGTAAGTCGGCGAAAAAACTTCCTGCACAAGAATTCCAGATGTTCGAGGTCCTAAGTATCAACTGCACGGGTCGTTGAACGATTCGTCCTTGAGGCATACGTGCTCTACACGGACACTCCCTTACGTTCCTCGGCAGGACCGGTCTTCGCGTTCTCTCGTGTTCCCTTGGCAATGTCGACTTGGTAGAAACCCATTTCCGGGTCGTCTTCGGAAGGACTTTCTCTGAACTCCAAGAACTGGAGCCAGCATTGCCTTGTTCATATCTGCACTTGGATCACGGATTAGACAGTGAGCATCGGTATTGCATAGTAGCCCACAGCCCACGTACCATCGCACCGGCTGGGTAACCCTTGGTTTGGTCCATATTATTGATTCGAGTTCATCATATCATGATGTTGTGATGGAAACCCTTGGAGACCGCCCAGAAGAGACGTGATTGGACCAGCCGTTCGAGCCCCGCAGGGCCTTACCTATATAAGCGGTTGCCGAGCAAAGAATGGGAACTTTTGAGTTTCCTTCGTTCTCCACCAGTCTTTGTTGCCTTTACGAGCTGAGTAAGTCTTTCAGAATTCCCCTCCCTAGTCTCTACTGAACTTCTGGATGTAGGCTCGCCGGAATCACTTATTTACGAATACGCAAATTTGACACACTCGTTCTTTTCGATTCTATTCTTTCGTCCTCTCCTGTGAAAATGCGTTTCTCCACTGTTGCTGCTACTCTTCTGCCTGTCGCTGGCGCCTTGGCCGCCAAACAAACCGTTGCTGTTGGGGAAGGTGGTTTGACATTCAACCCGGCCAGGTGAGGTGTTCCGTTGATCCAGAGGTATTAGGAATCTCATGTTTCTTTGTAGCGTGACCGCTGCTATGGGCGACACTATCGAGTTCCAATTGTAAGCGTCCACATGTTTGAGTTTGTTCCGCATGCTGATATCTGTCATAGTAAGAGCAAGAACCACGTTAGTGACTGCCCAGTTATCACAACATCGACCCTCTAACCCTGTCACCACAGTCCGTCAGCCAGTCTACCTTCGCCGAGCCCTGCAAGTTCAAGGAAAACGGTGTCGACTCAGGCTTCCAACTCACACCGGACGGAGCTGCTAGTATTGCTTCTTGGAGTTTCGAACTCAACACCACCGAGCCGCTCTGGTTCTTCTGCGCCCAACTTAACCCTGCTGACCACTGCCAGAAGGTGAGATTTGACCTGCGACACTTGATACTAGTCGAAAACTCAACGCATCACAATCGTAGGGCATGGTGTTTGCTGTGAACCCCACCGCTGAAAAGTCGTTCGAGGCGTTCCAGGTATGTTAAGAAACGATAAGATTCGTAGCGATGGTTAACCCAATATCTTAGGCTGCTGCCATGGGATCCGCGGGCGGTAATGGAACTGCACCCGCGGGTGGCGAGACTGCCCCGACAGGAGCATCGTCTGCTGCAGGCGGAGCTGCTACCGGCGCCAGCGGCAGTGGAGCCAGCGGATCTCCCACTGACACAGCTGGTCAACCTCCAGCTAGTGCCAGCGCTGCTGCCGATGGAACTGCGGCCAACCAGGAAGGAACCGACAGTAACGCTGGATTTGCTGTCAGCAGGAACACTCTCGGCCTCTTGTCAATGGCCGGGTTGGTTCTCGGCTTGACGCTGTAAAGCCAATTATTTTGAACGTGCTTTCACTTTCACTCGAGGACTATAACTAGAAGGACACTATAGTGTATACCCTTTTGCGTATTTGAATTTCTGTGCAGGATGCAATCAATGGCTGGTTCAACTATGGGAACGCCCGACAAGTTGCATTGTATTGAGGACCATGAATCACAACTGCGCGCTGCTCGCGAGCATTCTGAAGGCGTTGCGCAATGATGCGTGCGTCATCGTTACAGCTTCTCAAAGGACATACCTCTGAGCTCGCTCCTAACTCTCAACACGACCGTCACGGGCGTACATTCTGTCGACTCGATAGACTCCATCGATGGATGCCATTCGAATCTCAAAGGTTACATGATCTACTTTTCTTGATGTAAAATCACTCAGACATTTTTTCCAGGTCGAGAATGTACAATGCATAAAGGCAGGCTCAACCTTACCCGGGACAATTCACCTAACAGCCCACCACCTCATATTTCGATACGATGACAATAAAGAGAAGGAGATGTGGGTGCGTCGCTTGTTATTTTTCTGTCTTCAGCTCGGCCTTATTTCTGTCAGATTCCTTACCCCCTAATATCGCTTGTGAACCGTCTCCCTCAAACCCTGCAAGGACAATGCCCAGTCACCTTCCACACACGAACATTCGAAACATTTTCAATAGAATTTCAGAAGGAGAACGACGCAGTTGATGTCTTCGAGAGCGTGAAGGAGCTCACTGTTGCCGGTATGCACCATTATCTTTGTGCCATGTTATGGATTCCTTATTCGACTGGATCATAGACACGGTCTACAACCTCTATGCTTTTTCTTACCAGCCTAATCCGCCTTTCCCAACGAACAACGGCTGGTCATTATACTCTCCCAGAGAAGAATTTGGTCGCATGGGGGTTGGAACGCGCACAAAAGCCTGGCGGTTTACAGATATAAACAAAGACTATTCTGTGCGTCCTCACTCTCTATTCTTGGGATGCGCTTATCGATGACTCTCAGCACTTTTAGTTTTGTCCCACGTATCCAGCGAAACTGATCATACCAACGAAAATCAGCGACGCGACATTGCAATATGCTTCTAAATATCGAAGTAAATGTAGGATCCCCGCGTTGACCTATCTTCACTGGTCTAATTATGTGAGTGCGCAACGCATCATACTAGATTTAGAGATGCTGAATTGTTCCAGGCTAGTATCACACGCTCGAGTCAGCCAATGGTTGGAATTACACAAAATCGGTCCATCCAGGACGAGAAGCTGATTGAAACCATCTTTCAAACCCATTTCTCTCCCGAAACGCGAGTATCTAGTGCTCACGTTTATGGTGCAACGACAACCAACCTCATCATCGATGCCCGTCCGACCACAAATGCGATGGCCAATACAGCCAAAGGTGCCGGAACTGAAAACATGGATCATTACAAGGACGCAAAGAAAGTATATCTCGGCATCGACCACATTCACACCATGCGGGAGTCCCTCTCCAAGATTGTTGAAGCACTGCGGGAGGCCGACACGCTCTTAGCCACCATCAACAATGGCCTTCCCGGGCAGGTTTCCAGCGTTTCGGTTCTGGACAGGCAGGCTCTCCGTCGTTCTGGATGGCTGAGGCATATATCAATCATCCTCGAAGGGACAAATCTCATCACTCGCAATGTACATATCAACTCTTCGCACGTGTTGATCCACTGCTCTGATGGTTGGGATCGTACATCGCAACTAGCTGCGCTGGCGGAGTTGTGTCTAGACCCCTTTTACCGAACGATGCGCGGGTTCCAGGTTCTTGTTGAGAAGGATTGGATATCTTTTGGACACAAGTTTCTTGACCGTAGCGGCCATCTATCCTCGGAGAAGTTCTTTGTGTCACCCGCAGAAGGCAGCAGCGGTGGCGGGGGCGGTGCCGAAGCTGCACAAGGATTCCTTGCATCAGTACAAAACCGATTCGCGTCCCAGAGTCATATCAAGGAAACTTCACCCACCTTTCACCAGTTCCTTGAAACTGTTCGTCAAATCCAACGACAAGCGCCCGAACGATTCGAGTTCAACGAACGGTTCTTGCGACAATTATATTATCACCTGTACTCCTGTCAGTTTGGTACCTTCCTATTCAACTGCGAGCGGGAAAGGCGCGTGGGGGATGGATTAAATCCACCCGCCGTCGAACGGACTGTCAGTGTCTGGGATTTCTTCAATTCTCCTGAGGAGACGGAGAAGAACAGGAACCCCAGCTACAATCCCTCTCTCGACGACCCCCAAAGCCGGGAACCAGGTGCGGACATGGGTGTGTTATTCCCCAATCCCAAAGATGTTCGATTCTGGCACGAGTTGTATGGAAGGACTGACGACGAAATGAATGGGCGAAATGTACCACCTCCAGTCATCAACACACCTGAGATAGTGGGGCCAGTTGAAGGAACAGAAGACGACCCCATCGTCAGCAGAGTCAACACTCCCTCCAACATCCCCTTGCCGCCTTCTCCGGGCAAGGCTGCCGCTACTCTTCCACGAAGCCGTTCGCCTACTCCCTTGACGGCTTCGACTTCGACCTCGGCCAGTCCCATCTCTGATACGCCTGCCAAACCACCGCCTCCATTGCCTCGTAAGGAGAGTTTCAGGCCTTTTTCATCGACTGCTTCGGCCTTCTCCATGAAGTCGAACACCTCCCCGTATTCGAGCCCTACATCTGCGACTCAAGCCTCTGCCAGAGCTCAAGAGTTGCTTTCTGGATCAGGGGCTTTCGGACGTTCGATGTGGGATAGGCTCTCTTCGAACGCGTCGGCAGCTTTTTCGGTGGTACAGGAAGCGTATGGTAGTGCCTCGAAAGAGTGGGGTACGCCTTCACCTACCGGGAGCGGGAGGACAGAAGAGTTGCAGAGCCGAGAGACATTACCTGCGTGGAATGAAGAACCGTCTGCTGGAATTACAGCGCCTTCGTCTAGTGCGCCTACCTCCTCGACAGGCCCGCTAAATCCTGCCCCCAACATCGGAAATCCCTGGGCATCGGTGCGAGCTACTTCTGGCACCCGTTCCACAGCGTCTATTTATGATAACCCGTGGGGTACGAGTTCCAGTAGCGATCCTCAGCTTCCGGCATCTCGACCCAGTGCCGCTACGATACTCTCATCCCCTGGGGACTCATCTACTTCCACGGGGTCCCTTCCCTTCGATCCCACTATCGCGCCACTCAGCCAGAAACTTTCACAAGCAACACTCGGGTCTCCCCCTTCGACAACAAAACAGTCGGAAGTCACCACTCCTCAGGCTTCAAGTAATGCTAATCTAGATCCACTTGGTGTAGGTTTGGGGTGAGGGTTGTATAAATGTTGTATGTAAACTGGAGCACCAATTACGGACGTAACCGTACAAGTGGTGTTGTATGATATTGTACAAGTCTTGAGCGGGGTAAGTATCTGGACATAATCGACCAAGAGGATGCAAGGAGGCTGGAGTCCCAGCCACTGTACATATCTTTCGTCAGGGCCGTCGTGGGTTCGAATTTGGGTCTGGCGAGCAGGTAACTTGTCCCCGCCTGAACCCCGGGCTTTTGACGTCGGCCATTCTCAAGAGTGGTCTTCAATCATATCCATGATGCCCATGACTAACCCGCATTTCTCGAAAGCTGGCGCGATCATGTTACTGTTCTTGAAGCAGATCCGAAAACAATCGGGAGAGACGTAACACGGAGGACATCTCGAACATTGTACACCATGGGCATCAATAACTTATCACATTTCACACAACGTGTCACAAAACACTGCTGTAAACGTGTGTAGGGCAAGCGAACATGTTGCAGCGCCAAACAAATGGCCTAACGGGAACGTTCAATTGCAGGCGCAGTCTGATTCGCGAACCTTTACCAGCGCAGATGGCGTGATTGAGAAAATGTGCGGATTATATAAGCTCATCAATAAAACTTGACGGCAACGGAAAAAAAAAGTTACACCTCCCCATCCTTTACCTTCCCCACCAACACCCCCAAAAAACTACTTCTAGATATGCCTGCTAACGGACACGCCGCTCGTGCTGCTCTTGAGAAGGGCCACTTCCTTTTCACTTCCGAGTCCGTTGGTGAAGGTCACCCCGGTTAGTAATTCGCGTTCGGCGCGTTTCGAACGTTCACTCAATTTTCGACGACATGCAGATAAGATCTGTGACCAGGTCTCCGATGCCATTGTGAGTAGCCTGTCGTGTTGTCGATGTTTCTGAGTATTAAGAGTTGTCTTCCAGCTCGACGCCTGCCTAGAGCAAGACCCATGGTCAAAGGTCGCCTGTGAGACCGCCTCCAAGACCGGAATGATCATGGTCTTCGGTGAAATCACCACCAAGGCCCAGCTCGACTACCAGAAGATCATTCGTAACACCATTAAGGACATCGGATACGATGATTCCGAGAAGGGTTTCGACTACAAGACCTGCAACATCCTTGTCGCAATTGAGCAACAATCTCCCGATATCGCTCAGGGTTTAGATCATGGTGATCTCGAAAACCACGGTGCTGGTGACCAGGGAATCATGTTCGGCTATGCTACCGACGAGACTGAGGACTTCATGCCCCTCACTGTTGTTCTCGCCCACAAACTCAACAAGGCAATGGCCATCGCTCGTCGCAACGGCGTTCTTCCTTGGCTCCGACCCGACACCAAGACTCAAGTCACCATCGAGTACAAGAAGGACGGCGGTGCTACCATCCCCGTCCGTGTCGACACCATTGTCATCTCCGCTCAACACTCAGAGGAGGTCACCCTCGTTGAGCTCCAGAAGGAGCTCATGGAGAAGGTGGTCAAGCAGACTATCCCTGCTAACCTTCTCGATGACCGCACAATCTACCACGTAAGTTTCTTCTATCGATAGGTCCCATCAGAGTTCTCAAAATTCGGTTTTTAGATCAACCCAAGCGGTCGCTTCGTTATCGGTGGACCCCAGGGAGATGCAGGTCTGACTGGTCGTAAGATCATTGTCGACAGCTACGGTGGTTGGGGAGCACACGGAGGAGGCGCTTTCTCTGGAAAGGATTTCTCCAAGGTTGACCGCTCGGCAGCTTACACCTCTCGGTGGATTGGTGAGAATAGCCCATATCAAGATCCGTGCCATGCGTCTTATCCTTCTTTTTAGCCAAATCATTGGTTGCCGCCGGCCTCGCACGCCGAGCTCTCGTCCAGGTTTCCTATGCCATTGGTGTCGCTGAGGCCTTGTCGGTCTATGTCGACACATATGGAACCGGAAAGAAGTCCGATGAAGAGCTTGTCGAAATCATCCGCAAGAACTTCGACCTCAGGCCGGGTGTTATGGGTATGTTTTCTGCTTCTGAGATTGTTGCATTGTGGCTCATTTCGAGTGTTTAGTCCGCGAACTCCAGCTCCAGCGACCGCAATACCGCCAGACAGCCTGCTATGGCCACTTCGGTACGTCGTTTGATCTCCCTCGTGATTTGAGAACAATCTCTAACGACTCTTCACAGGCAACCCCAACTACTCTTGGGAGAAGCCCAAGCAGCTCAACCTCTAGACTCATCTCCTCTTGGTTCTGCATTTGTTGCATCATATCCAGACATCTGTACCATTATCGGAAGTTCATCCTTCCTTCCGCTCGCTGTCCCATTGCATTGTGTCCATAGATATCACCTCACATAACACTAGTACTAACTCAGAAAGGCCCGGATTGTAGAACCCCCCATACTGTCGCATAATACTTTAGTAGTCGTAGTCAATATACCGCGTTCAACCGCACCCTTCGTATACCATCTTTTTCTTGATGTGAGCATGATATCAATGCCAGCGAACAGAGGATTGGACTTCCTGTGAAGTTCAGTTCAGTTGTAGGCCTGGAGCATGTCCCTACCTGACGATGACAAGCATGCATGTGTAGACAGTAGGTGCTTGCTCGTTACAATCAGGTCGGTTATAGACCTACATAGTTGAGTTGAACTTTGGAGCGATCGGCACTGTCACTGGAGAGGAATTCGACTGATTAGTCATCAACTATCACTTATCATCATCGTCATGCATCCATCCCTCCGTGTCCTCTCTGGCAGAGCGCATACGCCTCTCATTAGGTTCTTAGGCAAGCGTAGCTGGCCGTCTGGTACGAAATTTCTTTTTCCAACCAGTGGCAATGGTTCTGACCATTCGAGTAGGCTCAGAAACACCCCAGGTTCATCCAGCAGCCCCCGCCGAACTCCGGAATAAGAATTTCTCTGACTTTGCTACACCTCCGAGCTCTTCAAAGTCTCAGACATCCTCATCCTCTTCTGGAAACACGTTCAAAGAGTTCTGGGAGGCCCCAGAGAGGTTATGGAAGCCGAAAATCCGGCAGTTGGAGGAATGGGAAATTGACTTGGTTCAGGTGTGTGATTACCTGGGATATTCTGGTTTTGGGTGTGGTCTCACACCGATTGCTCTCAGTCTGGCGGTGCTTCATTACACTAGTCAATGAACTCGGCGTCGAGCAAGTCAACCGCACCAACGACGCGGATTGACAACCCCATTTCCGACGCGAACACCTAGCACTACTTTCATCCAGGAAGGGAGAAATTGAATGTACATCCAAGCTCATTATAATAGACTACAACAGTTTAATCCTTTTCGGCGTATGCAAGCAAGTGTTTCTCGATCTCTGCTTCCCCCATGGTCCGCCACAGGCCCTTGGTTTTCTCATCTTCATCGGATGCGGTGGAAACGATCCCTATCTCGATTTCCGAAGGCTTGTAGTCCACGCCGTGCACAGTCGACATGGCTTCAATTGCCATCTGTGCGCGATGTAAGCATTCATATGGAGGACATGTCAGATATTGAACTCACCTCAATCACGTCTGCCCGAGAGAGAGATTGGCCAGCCTTGACGGGGTCGTCAGATCCTCGTCCGTTGTCGAGTTTCTTCCACTTCTTTTCAAGATGGTTCATGGCTTCTTGTTGTTTCTGTCCCGCTGAGGTCGCATGGAAGCCAACGAAGTAACCTGACGGGTCCAACTTGAAACACTGCGGTCCATGCTCTGGATCGATACCGATGAGAATCATAGCTTGAGATTGGCAGGGAGGTCAATTTCCGGCAACTTGGCGGTCCAGAGGCGTGTTTACTCACAGATTCCAAATGGTCGCATTCCCGCTCGTTGTGTATAGACCTGGTTAATGTTTGCCAAACGCCTGGCAAGTTGATCCGGGAGGATTTCGTATCCGAACTTATATCTGAATTCTGCAGCCTCGCTGCGTGCCCTGGCAATCTGCTGACGAGCATCAGCTGGGGGAGAATATGCGTTAGTTGGTATAATCGAAGGGATGATGACAACGGAACAGACCAATCAAGCCCGTCATCACGCATCCTATCGATGGTGTTATGCTAAAGAGGTGTGTAACGGTGGAGGCGTCGATGAGTTTATCCTAGAGGGAATGTCTGCTCGGGCTTTCGATAGACTCGAGAATCGTGAACGACATACCGGAACCTTGCGTTGGGTGATAACAACAGACGTATCCTTTCCCCTGATAGCTACCGCCGTATGTCCTGACCCAGATATTGCTTTGAACGCATACTCTGATTCACTTTATCAGCGACTCGAAATATGAACGAGAGGACGGGTCGTACCGACTTGGTATAATCGTCCTTCAGGAGAGAAAACAGTGAGATATCTGTAGTATCATATGAGATCGAGGACCCAGCTTGAAGGAGTGAGATTACCTATCGTAGGACGTTCGGGACATGGTTGTTCGTTGTGATTAGTCTCGAGGGAGGGACGCGCAAGTCCTTTCTTTACTGTCACGCGTCTTGTCACGGTGTGACGCGTTCTCCGATTAGATCTGATTCTGAGTTCGGATTTGCGTGACTCCGAATTTCTTCTACCGACCTTCATCTCGTCCAATGTGCTAGCACGAAATATACCCTACGGCGCAAAAGCAACACACTCCAAAAATGAAGGAGGCCGTTTCACATCAAGCACCAAAAGTCATGTGCGTCGTTCTACCCAAGTTTGGGTTTAAAAAGTTGCCTGACTGGCGCAATTTTCAGCAAGAAGATTCAGTTCAGTCTTCTGAACACTCAGGATACCGTAAAGATATCCGAGTTCGAGGTCACTCATAGGGATCTATATACACCGACCGATCGACTGCCCGTGAAGGATGGTGTTCTTGACAGGCGTTTGGTGCGTCGCTGTGTGCCCCTTCGCGCGTACCTTACTCACAACTTGCGCTGCGTGTTTAGGGAACAACGGAAAAGAATGCCTTCTGCCAGACTTGCGGTCATGACTCCGTGAATTGTGTTGGGCATTATGCTTACATCAAGTTAGTCGTACCAGTCTTCCACATAGGTTACTTCAAACATACCATACAAATATTGCAATGCATCTGCAAGGTCCGACTCTTCCAGTCCCCGAATGACTCAATCTGAATGTGTTTACTCTGTCGTTAGACCTGCGCCCGTGTACTCCTCGAAGAACCAGACCGTCGAGTCTATCTCAAACGTTTTCGCCGACCAAATCTTGAAAACATTCAGCGTCAAGCTCTCTTTAAATCGGTCAACACTATGGCGCGCAAAATGGTCTATTGCCCTTACTGTACGGCGACGAATGGTGCAGTCAAGAAAGCAGGCGCGCTAAAGATCATTCACGACAAGTTCAGGGCAAAGAAAACTGCCGAAGAAATGGACAAGTGGAAGAAGAGTTTTGGTCCGGCAGTGGACTCTCAGAAGGAGCTCGCGCTGTTTTTGAACAAGTCTGTTCACGAAGATCTGAACCCGCTTAAAGTCTTAGATTTGTTCAAGCGGATAACAGACGAGGTAATGCCGTTCATACACGTACGTTCTTCATCTGAGCTCTTCATAGGACTGCGAACTTCTTGGTCTCCAACCCGAGCATGGTAGACCAGAGGAATTCTTATGGCAATATATTTCTGTGCCCCCTCCCGCCATTCGGCCCTCCGTAGCCCAGGATGGCGCGTCGAATGAGGACGATCTGACTGTCAAGCTGACCGAAATCGTGTTCACAAACGCCCTGATCAAGCAGGGCCTTTCTAAGGGCGCACCCACACCCCAATTCATGGTACGTATATCCATTTCGCTTTCCAGTTCCATACTTGACGCCGAATTTCACGGCCTCAATAGGAACAATGGGAGTTCCTACAGCTCTCCGTAGCCATGTATATCAACTCAGAGCTTCCTGGAGTACCCCCTCAGATGGGACAAAAACCTATCCGCGGATTCGTGCAGCGTCTCAAAGGAAAACAGGGTCGATTTCGTGGCAACCTCTCCGGGAAACGAGTCGATTTCTCTGGACGGACTGTCATTTCTCCTGACCCAAATCTACGTATCGACGAGGTCGCTGTCCCGGAACGTGTTGCAAAGATTCTTACGTATCCTGAACGCGTTACAACCCATAACATCGAATCCCTCCGACAGGCTATCAGGAATGGCACCGACGTACACCCAGGAGCTAACTATGTCTCAAACGATCGAGGGAAGAAGTACCTCAAGTTTGGCAACCGGGCTCTCATAGCGGACCACTTAGCTATTGGTGATGTTGTGGAGCGACATATCATTGACGGAGACATCGTACTTTTCAATCGTCAACCAAGTCTGCATAGGGTACGTTCATCATCACTAATTTGTACTGCTTGTTGACGTGGCGTTTAGCTATCCATTATGTGTCACCGTGTAAGTATCGAAGTACTGGATTGCCACCTCCTTTGACCGACAACACTATAGGTCAAAGTCCGACCCTGGAGATCTTTCCGACTCAACGAATGTGTCTGTGGTCCCTATAACGCCGACTTCGATGGTGACGAGATGAATCTGCGTGAGTACCTTGCACAATTGCCCATGGAAATTCCTTATATGTTCCTCAGACGTACCACAAACGGAGGAGGCCAGAACCGAGGCTCTCGAACTGATGAGCGTCAAACACAACCTGGTTACACCACGTAACGGGGAACCCGTCATTGCAGCGATCCAGGATTTCATTACTGCTTCGTACCTCATGACCCGGAAAGATCAGTTCTTCGACCGTCGCCAATTCACTCAGATCTGTTGTTATTTCGCTGATGCCAATCTCCATATTGACATCCCACCGCCGACAATATGGAAGCCTGTACGACTCTGGACTGGAAAGCAGATCTTCAACGTTCTCATGCGACCCAACAAACAATCAAAGATCTATGTGAACGTTGAGAGTAAATGTCACCGATGGGAAGAGGCAAAGCCAGAGAACTATCCTGAACGGATGAAGCTAGCGAAAGACATGTCGCCGAATGATGGTTGGTTAGTTATCGTGAACAGTGAAATCATGTGTGGGGTCATGGACAAGGCGATTGTGGGGAGCGGAAAGAAGAAGTCTATCTTTGGAGTAATCATGAGAGATTACGGCCCTCACGAAGCTGCAGCAGCGATGAATAGGGTTGCAAAGCTGTGTGCGAGGTGGCTCGGTATGGTTTCTATCTCTTGTGGGCTTCGTTCCGCTCACTGATCCTCCATGCCCGTCAGCCAACTATGGATTCTCCTTGGGCATCAACGATGTCATTCCCGGGCCAGAACTCTCGCAGAAGAAGGATTTCCTGGTCGAGAAAGCTTATGCAGAGTGTCAGGACCTGATCGAGAAGGCCAAGAAAGGGAAGCTGGAGAACAAGCCAGGCTGTGATCAAGAACAAACGCTCGAAGCTATGATTTCCTCCGTTCTTTCCAAGGTTCGTGAGGAGGTCGGTCAGATTTGCATGAAGGAGTTGAGTAGACAAAATGCACCTCTCATCATGGCAACCTGTGGTTCCAAAGGTAATGCATCTCAGTGCCAGCCAGATACGGATGTTGATTTCTTCTAGGCTCTGTTATCAACGTGTCTCAGATGGTTGCGTGTGTCGGGCAGCAGATTATAGCAGGACATCGTGTTCCAAACGGCTTCCAGGATCGCTCGCTCCCTCATTTCCCCAAGAAATCGAAAGAACCACCTTCGAAGGGTTTCGTCCGTAACTCTTTCTACACGGGTCTAGTGGCGACGGAGTTTCTCTTCCACGCCATCTCCGGAAGAGAAGGGTTGGTTGATACGGCCGTCAAGACTGCCGAAACTGGGTATATGCAAAGACGGCTTATGAAGGCACTGGAGGATCTGACGACTCAGTATGATCTCTCCGTGAGGAGCTCGACTGGAGGAGTCGTTCAGTTTGAGTACGGAGACGATGGTCTGGATCCGGCATGCTTGGAAGGAGACGCGCAGCCATTGGATATGGAAAGAGCGTGGAAGCACTCGTCGGTAACTAGATCTCCGCTAATCCCACTTGTACGGTGGCTCAACCCCTCTCGTTATCTCAATAGGCAATGGCTTCGCAGTCCTCACGAGCCGGACGAGCCCTGCTTCCTTTCGAGATCAACGAAGTAGTTGAGCGTCAGCTCACGTCTAGAAGATACCGCACAGGCTGTTCCGAGACCTACATTGGAACCATCCGAAGCTTCGTTCAAGAAAAAGCTGTGGATAAGCTGGTCGAGATGAGGAAAAGTCAGGGCATGTTTGATGCACTGGAACGCTATGATGAATGGGACGAGGATATGGACTTGGACGCTGGAGTTGATGGTGCGTTTTTCCGACTTCATGTGCCACGGGTGTTAATGGCTTCAACTCGAACGCAGATGCCGTAAAGCACTTCATAGACAGCAGGATCAAAGTCACTGAGGCCCAACTCCTTCTTTTCCTTGAGCTTTGCTTGGTCAAGTATGTCAAAGCTCGGATTGAACCTGGTAAGGACATGAATATTTGGGACCATTGCCTCGCTCATTCTAAATGCAGGATCGACGGTTGGTGCTGTGGGTGCCCAGTCCATTGGTGAGCCTGGAACCCAGATGACGCTCAAGACTTTCCATTTCGCCGGTGTCGCATCCATGAACGTAACACTTGGTGTCCCCCGCATCAAGGAGATCATCAACGCTGCTAAATCTATCAGGTAAGAGAATTTGACATTCACCACTTGACACGCACTCAGTCTTTGCCAAGTACCCCAATTATCTCATGTAAGCTCGTCACCGCAGATAGCGAGGCCAGTGCCCGTATCGTCAAAGGAAGACTGGAAAAGACCCTCCTCGGAGATGTAGGTTTCTCGTCTACGCGTATGAATAGTATATTCTCATGCATCAACAGATCGCGTCACTCTTAGAAGAGGCATGGGCACCAGACTATACCTATGTCGGGATCATTGTGGACACGTCCGCAATTCAAAAGCTACAGCTCGAATTGACCTTGGATGATATCAAATGGGCTATCGTTGGAGCCAAAAAACTGAAGATCAAACAGGAGAGCATCATCGTTGTCCCTCGCAAGAACCGGCTCAGAATATACATCGATGGAGATGACAAGTTCTACCGATTGAGAGAGCTGAAGCGAGGATTACCCGATGTTGTCGTCAAGGGTGTCTCGTCCATCCACCGAGCAGTCATCAACATTAAGGACAAAGACGACGTCCGAGGCGAGAAAGGGGACAAGGAACTATTGGTAGAAGGGTATGGTCTGCAGCGGTGTATGATCACTGAAGGTATGCGTGATTATGATCCTTGTTTCGTAAGATGCATCGCTGAAACTTCCAACAGGTGTCGTGGGCACGCACACAACGTCGAATCATATCATTGAAGTTGCCCAAGTTCTGGGTATCGAAGCGGCGCGACGAACAATCATTAATGAGATCCAGTACACGATGAAGAGTCACGACATGAACATTGATCCTAGACATGTCATGTTGCTGGGAGACATTATGTCCTACAAGGTATGTCGTCACCAGGTCAAGTAGGTTCAAGGACGGGTGAGCTAAATCACCTGTAGGGTGAAGTCCTTGGTATCACGAGATTTGGTGTCGCCAAAATGAAGGACAGCGTTCTCATGTTGGCGTCCTTTGAGAAAACGACGGATCATCTTTTCGATGCTGCCGCGTTCGGAAAAACAGACGGCATAGATGGCGTCAGTGAAAGTATAATCATGGGTAGAAGTGCGCAAGGGTGTGGGACAAGTCTGTGCGTGTTCACGTTCCGACTGATTTTGGTGTGGATTGCTGATATGAATGCTTACAGGCCCCACCTCATCTCGACGAAACCGGCAGACATGAAGCCGAGGAAGTTGCTTTTCGAAGACGCATTGTAACGTCCCGTTTTACCTGTGAGAGTGAAATGCAGCCATAGGGTTGTAGACGTATGAGATCTGACGCTTTTGACATGTGTACTGTATTTTTAGAATTCCTATTTGTAAGGCCTTCATCTACTTGCGCGGTCATAGAGCAATGAGCAAAAACTCAAGGCAGGAGATTTCACCCATTACAGGTTGCGGGGCCTGTTTCAAATAACCCACATCCGCCGCAGGCTAAAATGTAGCTTCCAACGGTCCTTGACGTCTGTCTCAGTCTGTTCCTTTGCGTGTATGTTTCAACCTTCCGGTCGTCTCAGCCCTCCCTCGGGCCTGTTTGTCCCTTGGCTTCTCAAGCGGGTGCCCTTAAGTATGTCTTGGGAGATGCAGGACCCGATCGGAAGGGACGCCGGTCTAAGGAGCAAGTAGCAGTTGTGGGAGGCCTTTCCGGGTGAGCTGACGACCGATCGAGACGTCGGAGTCTTTCGATCTTAACTCTTCGGCCCTCTGATGAAAGCTCGGAGCTCGAAGCAAAGCTTGGGAGGAGGTGAAACGGACCGTCTACGTCAATGTCAATGAAGCTGGAACATCCGGAGGGTTTCAAGCTTCAACTACATTACGATATTGCCATACTGAGGAGGCCTAGGGGCACGTACGTGACTTGACGCGCAAACTGTTCAGTCTCCTTGAGCCCAAGGGGAAACCGGGGGTACCTCTGAGGTACTTACGGATATCGCCAAAGCTTGCCGTCGGAAGGACTCAGAAGGGCCACCGTGGCCACGCCATCGCTTCTATACAATATCCATTACCCCCGAACACATTCAAGGAAGAATGCGTCCTCACTGGGTAGGATGCTTGTGCCTCGATCTTTATCCCTGTTTTCCCCTCTTGCTTGCTTGGACGGCCCCGAAGCAAGCTAATGCCTTTGTTCCACAGTAAGTTGCTTTCCCCAGCCTCAAGGCCTCAAGCTCCCGAGGTGTGATCCAGAGGGTCCTTAGCGCACTCTAGCATGTGTAGTTCCCGTTTTTCCAGACCTTCAATTTAGCGTGCAATACAACCCCCGTTACGTCGGCAATGTGCACCACAAATGACACCCCTTTCGTATAGCCGAAGTTGCCGAGTCGGACGATGTTCCCGGAAGCGATAGCCACTGTGCTTCGTTCTATGGTCAATGCAAGCTGTCTTGTAATTGTTTTTTTCCATGAATGTATGTACCCGGAACCCCCGAGCAGAGGAGGCTTTTCATGCCACCGTAGTCCTTGTTGCTTCGTACGGAGGTCTTGGTTGGTCTTCCCGGGGGAGTGGGACATTAAGTCAGGGTTGAGCGTATCGCATGGCCTCAACCATCGAGCTGAATGGGAATGCGGTGGTATTGAGGCTAAAATACGCGATTAAATATACTGAACACATATCTCGGAGGCATGCCATATACATCGGGACCTCGGGGTCTGAGGCCTGAGGCTCAGGTAACCATGCGGCCTTTCGAGGAATTTCAGATATAATTATATTGTGTACTAGGGTCGTGCTAGGGTCGTGCTAGTCAAGAATGTACGTGGTTCTCAGGGATCATCGTTCTGGACGCGTTATGCGTCTGAGCGTCTGAGATCGCTACCCTGACTCATCGTGGGGAATCGTGAGAGTGGCCGGTGAGAGTAGACCCAGGAATGTATGCGTGGAAGAGCTCGGGGTGTTGAGCAACGAAGCCAAAGATGCCGATGCAGAAATCCAAAAGGATGGTTGTGGGCAAGCTGTGGGCGCTCCTTAGGGACCGTTAGTGTGTTAGGCATTTATCATGACGTGGACGAGACTAAAGGTTTGACGTTTGAGTCAGTTCGGGGTCCTGGTTGCCAGAGATCAAGAACAAGGCTGTTGCGAGAAGAAACAATACGCGCCGGAAACGGGATGGCCAACGGAAAGAAAGGGCGTTCATGGGAGTGCGCCAGTAGTGTTCGGTAGCTGATTCGGAATGGTGAGGATTTGGGTATTCCAGCTTTGCTCTTTGGGGATAAAACAGCTAGCAGAACATAGACATCAAGATCTCCGGGAGGTCGTGAGAGTCGGAGCTAAAAGGAATCAGAATCCAGAATCTCGCAGAGAGACTTGGATCGTTCGTTCCGTGACCTTGGTGATGTGGAGACGACCCAACCGTGGAGCTAGCTTGAGAACGGTGCCGAGGAATTGTACAGTAGCAATGGTTCCGATGGTCGCCAATAGATGAAAAATAGGGATTTGACAGACGATAGACGCTTGTGTGGATGGGGCTGTCATTCCGAGATGGTGGCACCCGTGCTATAAAGAGGCCAAGTCTGTGCAGACACAGAAGTCGCGGGGTGGGAAGGACGGGTTCAGTGCATGTGTGCGAAATAAAGAAGCATAGAGGGAGTGCATGGAGGAATTAAATGGGGAACTCAGAAATGCAGACATACGTTCTGCAAATCTGAATAGTTGCATCCGGCTCGGTGGAGCTGCTGGCTGGGTTTCTGCCACCGCCAAGCAAATTAGGGTACCAGAATAGAGGCGTGCTACATACCTCTTTTGTGCCCGCGGTTCGGATGGTATAGAATGAGTAGGCGAGAATCGTCCGCTTTGAGTCTCCGGACCAGCGTTTCTGAGACCACTGTCTGTAAGAACGAAGAGAACGCTGCGAGAGATTATAGATAGGAATGGTCCAATCAGAAAATTGTTGGTTACACACGGACACGATCCCCCGGCAATCATGCATTGACTGTTGACATAGCCTGCCTGTTCGCTTGATGAACAAGATTGTCAAGATGCCACCAGATATTCAACGAATTGGGTCATTATTATGGGAGGTAAGAGCGATTGAAGGAGTCGTGAATCGCGACGACAATGGTGGAGGATGGTGCGTTAGAAGCCTCGCGGGTGTCTAAATTGGGAATAGCGGTAAAAAGATAATAAAATATTCCCATCAGGTAGTGATGATCAAAATTTCATGATCAGCGGGGCTCAACTGTAACTTGGCATGTGTTGCCTTTTTTGAAATTGTCGCGCTTATTCCGTTTCCGTTCTTGCAGTCGGTTGGTCCTCGATCTCACAGCTTCCTTCTCTCCTATCACTAACAGGGCAAACGAGGGCATCCCCCCCTCCGAATTGAACTCTCTCGACGACAAGTCTCACGACGACGACGAACTCTTCGACGACGTTGAACCCTCTGCCGTCGTTGTTCTCTCTCACTCTCTCGTCCCTGCCCGACGCCTTTGCACAAAGAGGTCCCTTTATTGAGCCCTCCGACCGGTACTTCTGGACATTATGGCTGCCGCTCTTGCTCCTCCTCAAGCTTCAGGCCCTGGCCGAATATCACAACTACTTCCTACAGTCAAATGTTCCAACTGTAACGAACCTGTTCCTTTGGCAGAGCTGGGAGAACATGTGTGCGCTCCTGCAACGCCGACTCACGCGAAATTGGCATCCAAATTTTCTCGTATGATGTCGCCAGGACCTAGCGCGGGATCTGCAAACCGTTCGACCAGAACGAGCTTCTCAACCATGAGAACTCGGTCTACCTCCAGTGCGTCCAGCAATTATGACTTCCCTCCTGCCATTCCTCCAATCCCTTCACCGCCTCTTCCCAACACTGCACCGCCGAACCATGCTTCATTTGCTGTCAGCCCTCCAAGACCTTCATTCACTCGTGAACGTAGTCACTCCAACGCCTCATCTTCCTCTCGTTCAACGCTCACTAGCCCCCCTCCTCCGCCATCCCACACTCCCTCACCAGGACCTCGTTCCCCGGCACCTCCCAGGTCTCCAGGTCCGATCCCTGTATCATCGTTCAACCTCCCATTATCATCATCACCCATGCCAATCTCTCGAGTAGGCACACCACAATCTCCGCCAGTTCCACTGCAGTACTCCCGTGCTGATGCTCATCTCTCGAATCAACCGTACATCATATCTACTCATTCTCCTCGTCCGCGTCCCGGACCCCCTCCCATCGACAACGCAGAGATCCCAGCCACACCCTCCACTCCTCGTTTCACGCGGCCCACGTCTTCGCATCACCCTTCTTCTCCCACATTCCGCACTGGTAATCTTCCACCTGGCACACCAAGACAACAACCTCCCCACTTGCCCCAACACAGCCATCAACCTTCACATATGTCGCAAGTATCAGTTTTTGGTAACGGGCATCAACCCACCAATAGCATAATGTCTACTCATGGAGCAATGGCCAGATCTCCCGAGCCTAATACGCAGATAGGCGGAGAAGCTGGTATGGCTGGTGTTGGTCGAAGGGGTTTCGCCGCTGTAGCTAGTGCTGCTTTGTTTATCCAACGGGGACCGCTCACTCCTGGTTTTCCGAGTGCTCCTAGTGCCCCCACCACTTCACACATATCTCCGGGACTTGACAATCAAGCTCCCGTCCAACCGGTTCAAGGGAGACCACAATTCCTCGATATCGCAGCTATCCACAAAGGTATGTGATCCTCATTTACTGCATGCAGCATCTAAGATCTATTCGACTGATTTGAATTCCCTTTCAGCTGCTGGACTAACACCTCCGAATGGGGCGACCCTTTCCCCTCGGTCACCTATCTCCCCCTCATCCCCGTCCACTCCTAAATCACCATCTACACCTCTTACACCTGACGGACGTACTGCACTTACTAAACCTCCTGGCTCTCTAATGCCTGGCAGTCCAGGCGGACTTCCGGCCTCATTGCTTGCCGGCTCGCCAAACCGTGTTACAGCACCGAGTTCGAACAGTGACACATACTTCCCTCCTCAGCCGAAAGAGGTGTCACCACCCGTGCGTACACATACGAGGGACTCGTCCGCGTCATCGGATGGATCGGAAATAGGACTTGCATACGCACAGAGCACCGATTTCGAAGAGGAAGAAGTTGAGGAATTCTTGAGCAGGGCGCAAAGTGTGAGGAAGAGCAGGAGTTTTGTTGGTGTTAGGGCTAGGAAGGATTCAAGTACTTCCACGGCCTCGAGTGGAAACGGCAGCGATAGTGTTCGGGATTTGATGAAACGGAAAAGTAGCTTCGGCACACCGGGAGAAGGAGAGGTGCCTCCACTGCCAATAGCACCGAGGACCGACATGGAACTCGAGGCTGCTTTCAACGCTGTTGCTGCATTGTCTGACCCGATGACACCTATGTCGCCCACCCCGTCTACTCCATTGAAGACCCCTCTGAGGTCGAATACAGTTCAAGGAATCACGACCTCGAAATATGAACCGGACCCCTACGACTCATTCACCCCCAAGTTGCCGATGAGGAGTAACACGGAGAGAGCTAGCTCCTCGAATTATCACGCGAAAGAGAACGGAACCACGGGTCTCAGCATTAAGAAGGGAGGGTCTGCAAAGAGCAAGAACCGTGTCAAAGTGTGTGCCACCTGTACGAACGTAATCGACGATGGGAGATGGGTTCAGGTTGATGGTGAGGAGGGTAAGAAGAAGGGTTCGGAGAAAGGTGTCCTTTGTGAAGGCTGTTGGAAGGGCATGTATCTGCCGAAGGTGAGTAACATTTGTGTCGTTCCGGAAAATCCCAGTCTCATTCGTATTTCAGTGTCGCCGCTGTCAATTACCGATTGAGAAGCAGGCAGTTTCATCCAGTGATGGCCAGTTGAAGGGGAAGTACCACAAGGAATGTTTTACCTGCTTCGAGTGCAATGTAAGTGAAAGATTTGGGTCCGATATTTTCGTACTGACCCTTTTTAGGCCCCGTTCCCGAACAAGACTTTCTACGTCTTCAACGACCAGGCGCTTTGTGCCTATCATTACGCTTTACACAACCGCTCGCTATGCAGCTCATCTTCTTGTGGACAGCCTATCGAGGGTCCTTGCGCGGTTGACCATCGAGGAGAACGGTACCACCCTGAGCATTTCTTGTGCGCGCGCGAGAACTGCACGGAGAGATTAACGGATTACTGGGAGGTTGATGGGAAGATGGTCTGTGAGCGGCACGCCCAGATAACCTATCGTCAGTCACGCATGTTTGGCGTCGGGTCGAGGAAATCGAGAGCGTGGGCACTTTCTCTGTACGGAGCAGATGGCGTGTACGATGGATTCGACGAGGATGTGGACGACGACGGCTCGAAGTATGACAGTGAGGATGAGGATGATATGGTCCGAGAAGAATGGAAGGCGATGAAGCGGACTACGATGTTCATTGATTTGGGATCGAAAGGTCTCGGAGGAGGGAAGGAAGAGGAGGACCTACGGTAATCACCTCGACTCCCCCTTACTGGTGATTCTCGTTCTTTGACCATTTATTCGGAGCATTTTATCTTTATTCATCTCCATCATATTTTTCTTCGCTTTCTTGGACCCATGGACCATAGTGCGCGCGCGACACCTACCAACTCCTTAATAGCCGATTGCACTGTTTGTTTTTGACCTGGAACTTAATCACACCCCACTAATTCTCGTACTGTCCCCTCCTTCCCTCCGTTCTTTGTTGAAGAATTTCACTCAGACACGAACCAACATCTTCCCCCACTCCGCGCCCCTACTATCCTCCGACCCATCATCATCACTATGCATCCCCTGACGGAACCGAACACTTTCACATCGAACACTTACACTCCTTTCCATGCTCTACGATCACTATGCTTCACTAGGACATTCTCTGAACACCACCTTCTCTTTCCCTCTACTACCAACTCCGGGACTAAAAGTATTACGCTCGCTTCATCTACGTTCTTTTCAATCGTTTCCCTGTCCATTCCCTCCATACTTGTCCTTCCTTTTGTTGCTTAGTCGAAGCTGTCGTTCGTTTTCCCGTCTACGAAGTTGTGTATTGTTCCACCGAGTCGAATCGTTTACAAGTTGCTTACTTCATACCCCCTTGCATGTATACTCTGCTCTTTTTGTTCTTTTTGCGTGTATACCTTCGTGTTGACTTTTTTTACTATTTAGGGTTGGTAGTTAGGTTTGAGTTAGGTTGAACTCTGATTTTGGATGCAATAATATCCTACCGCTTACGCATCATCTTCCGAGCTTGCGCTCGTGCTGGAGGACACTTCTGCCTTGTACCGCTGCGACGCAACTTAAACAGTCCGGATTCTGAGGCCTGAGATTTCGAGCTAGCACGGAGATATGCCCGGCCGGGCAATCAAATGCCACAAGCAAGGTAAATCTCGTGCAGTCAAGGGGAAGAAACGTAAGGATAAAGATACATGAGAACAAGAGGCTATTTCTACACAAGCGAAACCAAACCCATAAAAATATATGTGGAGAGTTGTTCGAGAGAAGTGGGAGAAGAAAGACCGGTTCCTCTACATCTAACGTCTAGAAAAATAGCTGATAGTAAAATGAGAGAGCAAACTCAGGGTGTAAAAAGCTCTAGTGTATCTATGTCTTCCGCATCCAGTCGTAGTGAGTTCGTGCTGTGCAATGAGGAAGCGCTTGGAAGAACCGAGTCATCTAAAGGAGAGGGAAAAATTAACTTTTGAATGAGTGAGTGTCTAAGCTTCATAGTCCAATATCATGCAGCGTGAAGTTTGAGTGGTGCCGACGGGCAATGCAGTGCAACGTGAATGCAAAAACAGCACGAGAAAGGCAAGAAAGACCAAGAAAAAAGTCCACGAAAAGACCGACAAGGAAACGGGTATTGCGGAAAAGCCGCTAGGTTACCTGAGAGCCTGTGAGACTCGACTCTACAGACTAAAAACCCCACCAGCTCTCCTCCTACTCTGAATGGGGTAGGCCAAAAACAGCGAGATTCCCAATCCAACTGTCAGGCCGATAGCTACGCTGATCAATTGCAGCGCGGTTTGGAAGCCAGAGAGATACGACTCGGAGGATCCGGAGCTCTGCTGGTCGACGAAGACGAGCAGCCCGTTGTTCCCAAGCCCGGAGGGGACTTGGAAGAGAATACCGGTGATCATGATAACGAAGGCGTTGCCGGAGAAGAACCGACCGTACATGTTGGCGATGAAGCCGACGACAAAGGCGCTTGATGAGATTTGAAAAGTGAGTGGTGAGAAGGGGACGATAAGGGAAGAAGAGACTTACCCAACCGCCGCACTGATATCTGCTTGTCCAACAAATACGGTGCCGACAAAGTGGTTAGTGACCCAGCCAGTGCAGGCAATGAGGATCGTGACCAGCTGGAAGGAAATGGTTACTAAACCAAGACGACTATTCCAGCGCAGACCAGACTCACCATCTCCAATTTGAACAACGGCCCTTGGTTCCTCATCGTCAGGAATAACGAGAACATCGGCACGGTCAGGAATGCTGGAAAGATACAGAGGTCAGTAATCCTGTGACCATAAAGGCGGTGAAAACGACCAGGCTCACCCCACCAAGTGCTGACGTTTGAATTCCACCACTGCAGATCGTTATGACTATACGCACAAGCCGTATCCGCCAGCCCTACCACA